>LGRX02004376.1:0-38114 GCA_001247695.2 Cymbomonas tetramitiformis
GATGGAGGGGGAAATGGCAGGTGACGCAAGGTGCGTGATGGAGGAGGAAATGGCAGGTGCGGCAAGGTGCGTGATGGAACCTTTGAAGTCGCAGGATCGTATTGTGAGCCCTTCGTCTGTCTGGCCGCTCATTTCTCTCAATTGGTTTTCCAAGCATCAGCCGTTTCGAGCTTCTACCGTAGAGGTAGATGAACCCTTTTTGGTATCCTATTGTTCTGATTGGTGTGCTCTTCAAGGAACACGCGGTATGGACAATGCATATGCATGAGCAACGCCTACTTACCTTGTAGCAAGGACCTTCTGAGCGCAGTAGTGCTTTCAATGGAGGCCTCTTGGTGATCACGGTCGATCCATACTGTATCATCGGAGGCCTGGTGACTCTCACTGCCTCCTGGTGAATGCAGACAGCAAATTGCATCCCGTCTGGAAAATACGGTTTTGCACAAAGAAAACCACTGTAGGAACCTCTCCACTATGAGAACCTGACAAACAATTTTCTTGTTTAAAATTTTAAGGCTCACTTTCTCAATTTTGGATGGAGCAATTAATCCGCGGAACAGCTCAACATACACACCGGGGATATCGGTGTTGGCCTTCTACGGCAAGTGTGCATGTGGTGTGTGCATGCGCGACAGTTCCCGACCCGCTCGTATGCGGAGGGGAGGAGAGAATTGTGAGGGGAGGGGGGGGGCATAAGCGCGCCACCTGGCGTGGCGGAGACAGGGAGGCTCTTCAACGTATGTCTTCCGGGGCAAAACACGGTACACACGCCGATGCCATACAGTTGCATCTTTGACAAATTGCACAAGAGGCATGCCTTTGCACACAACATAGACATAAGACCACAGTTGTGCAGTGAAGTGAGTGACTCATCCGCAACATCCAGGGAGGCAGATCCCACGGTCGTACCGCCGAGCATACGTCAAGATGACACGACGTAGCGCATAATCGTCAGGCTGGCTCACCTCCGAGGTTACTCAATGTAGCGCTCTCGTGTGACATGTTTGTCGAAAAGAGACTCCGTCCGGAAAGCGCATCCTCCACGTCGCCCCCAACAGAGTCGGAGCAGCCGGCTCGGTCAAAGTAATGGAACTCGTACGAGCTGGCCATTTCCCATAGCGAACCCCCCTCTCTCATCTTATGATCGTTTGTGGAGCTAAAAGCTTACAACCAACCACCTGACGAGAAGTACCTCTCGGACTGCCTCACCCCCTTCCCGTTGATCAGGGCAGTCATCGAACATCTTGACCTGTAGACGGGTGTTGACTTGACAGTTGGTGGTTGACCCAAAGAAGGAGCAAGGGGAAACCATTTGGAGAGTGGGGCTTCACTTCCACCACACAGCAGGCGTATGGTTTTTATGTTTGTTCGAAGGTTCATGGGTTGGTTGCTAACGTTATCGCGAGCAATCCGATTGAAACCACCCTGAACACCCCCCATTCACGCGCGCAGGTCGCAGGGGTGCGCTCATACCACCAGGGGGGGGCATGCCCATTTGTACAGGCAAGCCTGTATGAGTGCAATTGGTACGAGCTGGCTTGTACCAACGATTTCGGTAAAGGCCGGCCTGTACAAAAATCGACCCAACATGTACCGAAATCGACCAACATGTACCAAAATCGACCAGCATGTACCGAAATCGACCAACATGTACCGGCGGCTTGCTCATAACCATTTATCCATAGATTGCAGGATCAAGTCACGGTGGTGAAACTTTAACTTTCTATGGGGAATAAGTCCAAAGTTTACCCGCATGTAGAGTCACCCCCGGCTGCACGATATTGAGGAGGGGGTGAAGGGGGAGGCAAATGCAATGTTACCTTCAGCCAGCTTCTCCCGCCCCCCGGGGGAAATCGATTAATAGGGTGTATGCTATTTGCAATTGGTCATATCATAACCTATTTGATTGGTGTACTAACCGACAGCAAATCGGATTGTAATTAGTACAAGCTGAAACCTATTTGATTACTATTTAATTTCTATGGGCGCTGAACGCGAATCAATTCAATTTCGATTGTTTCGGTTGAAAACATATTTGATTACGATTGGCCCTGAACGCAAACCGATTTGATTCCAATTAGTACCAGCTGAAACCTATTCGATTGTAATTGGTGTGTATACCAAATGGAGTTGGTTGGTGTAAATACATAGTTAATTGAATTAATCAGAATTCCCCCACTGATAATCAAATTCTATCCTTGCGAGAACAGTGCCTGCAGTGTTGCATCGGCAAACGATTTGTAGTGCAAAAGCAAAGGGTATCCACTGTTTGGAAATCGGCGCATAGCTAAGCAAGCACACACCTGTCAAAGCTTTCCCAAAGGGCAGCCGAGGGGTCGAAGCACTCTTTGAAGAAGCACCACGCGTAATTAACATGGTACGCAAATGCCATGCAATTGTTGGTAGTCTCGCATAGCTGGCGGCAGTCCGTCCTAGTTCCCTGCCCATGCAATCCAGCCCGTCTAGAAAAGTTAGAAAGCCAATCCGAGCTGCTTCAAACTCCGTTCCCCCTCTCTTCCAAGGGAAGCATTTGCAGGCTGTTTTTTTAATGTTTTGGCGTTATATTTTTTCCCTGCATAATCATAGAAACATGACCGGCCAATGCAGCTCACTCGACTCTCAACAAGTTCATAAATTCAGTCTGCCTGCAACCGGTTGGAGAAGATACGATCAGCTGTGCTTAACCGACCGTAGATGAGAAGAAGAAGGAGAAGGAGAAGGAGAAGGGGGGGAGGGGAGGGGTCACAATAATCATGGAGTCAGGCGAGGTCACCTCATTATCTACGATATGCATCGGTGTCAGCTGGCGTGGGCGCTGCTGGCTTACAACCCATGAAAATGGGGCTGGGGTCGGGCTACTAGTAGTTCTTAGAGGCACAGGGGTGGGAGAAGTGGTGGGGGTCCATGTTCTCGATGGTGGCTCGGGCGGCGCGTTGAGAGGTGCTGGGGGAACCGCCGGTGGGGGCGGGGAGACTGGTGGGTCTGGGCAGGGATCCCAAGAGGGGATGGTAGGCAGCTGCACTTGGTCGCTGGCATTACTAACATCCATGATCTTTCCGTGGACTACCCGAAAATAATCCTTGGAAACTCGGATGAACCATTCACCTGCCAGCGAGCAAGCTACCAACTGTGAGGCGGCCTGGGCGCCCCCAGATCGGACCCCACCACAAATATGAGACTTCCACAAATTACCTTGTTTCAATTTCGCGGACTCCACGACGCGCTCGTGCTGAGCCGTGAACGTTCGATCCTCCTCGAACCAGCACACCTCGGGAAGGTTGTGCTCCAAGCGAACTGCATCCCGCAGGCATAAGTTCCAATGTACCCTGTGATCACCCCGTGCGCCCATGTGTGACACCTCAGCACCATCCTGTTCGGACCGTGTTTACCAACACCGTTGCTCTGCAGCAAGGGAGCCATCAAAAGGATCAAAAGGTTCCGCGCACAAATCAGTTGCACGCTCTGTTACACCCGAAAATAATCCAGGAGGAAGCAGAGGAAGGAGGTGGTTGTCGCACACCGTTTACGTAAATCTTCCACTGCATATGTCGGGAGGTGCTGAACGATTTCCCGAAAGTCCACCTTTCCGTAGGACACAACCACAAACAGCGACACATGGCGTAACCACACATCACAAAAGCCGCTCAGACAGATGTGTCACAAGAGGGTGAGCCACAAGCTCTATCGCCCAACTTCCAACACGCCAGGCGCTTCATCCTTGCGCCAACACTGCAAGTGGTTCCCGGCATGATGCTTCAAAAAGGAAAGCAGGGCAGCTCAGGTGGCACTTTGCACGTTGCAGAGTTGCAGCTCAGGTGGCACTTTGCATGTTGCAGAGTGGCAGCTCAGGTGGCACTTTGCATGTTGCAGAGTGGCAGCTCAGGTGGCACTTTGCATGTTGCAGAGTGGCAGCTCAGGTGGCACTTTGCATGTTGCAGAGTGGCAGCTCAGGTGGCACTTTGCATGTTGCAGAGTGGCAGCTCAGGTGGCACTTTGCATGTTGCAGAGTGGCAGCTCAGGTGCATGTTGCAGAGTGGCAGCTCAGGTGGCACTTGCATGTTGCAGAGTGGCAGCTCAGGTGGCACTTTGCATGTTGCAGAGTGGCAGCTCAGGTGTCACTTTGCATGTTGCAGAGTGGCGCTCAGGTGGCACTTTGCATGTTGCAGAGTGGCAGCTCAACGCACCTCCACAAATACAAGCACAGAGGCCACATCGGTAGCCTCCCCGCAGTCATATTGGCACCCAAACCTGTCCCACAACCCACGAGCAAACAAGCAAACAAGCAGCCTTGAATCAGACCACGGCAACTACGTTTGCGCCAGGGTCGGGTTGCGTGAAAGGTGGATGACCAGACACCTGTTGCCTTCGTGCGTCTCCCAACACAAGGACGCTATGCGGCTAACGGGTCAAACTATGGTTGCGGTGCGATGCGCTGCACAGCCAAGGCCCGGCAGTGTGGCGTATTTGAAACTTCATATTGGAGCAATTTTGGTGGTCTGAGAGATTCACATATGTAAGGCCCCAGAACGAATTTTCACCGACCAAGTGGAGAGGTCCACGAAATCCCCGTCACACAACATTGCAGCACACCTGGAGAATGTTCAAACAGAGGAAGTATGGATCACCAGGTTTCAAGGTCACTCTCCAAAATAGGGTGGCGCAATAAGAGTGCAGTTTTAGCTAAAATCGCTCGCCATGAGCCTTCTTGTTCACCTAAGCACTTACATCCAAAGGCGCTTAGGCCATAGCCCGCTGAGCCCGAGCACTAACCCGGCCCCCGGCCCCGAGTTGCCATTACCTTTTGTGCCTCGCCCTATTTGTGCGGGTCTTTCCCTACGCCTCCTCGAAGCCGATCCCCCTCCCGAGCGACTGCACCGACTGCCGCCGTGTGGGTACCCACCCGCTCGGACACCCACCATATGTGTGTTACAGCATAAGCACGCCGCACGCATATGCGCGCCTGTTTTGAGCATGAGTGCGCCTGGCGCGCTCATGCCGGTTTAAAACTTGACCTCAATTTAAAACACGAGCACGCTTCTGGCATGAGCGCGCGGATACTCCCGCTTTTACCGGTCACCCTAGAGCCCTATAAGCTATACTCAGCTCGGAGCTCAACTCGCAGCTCAACTCGCAGCTCAACGACAGCTCGGCTTGTAGCTCAACTTAGCTCAGCTCAGAGGTCAACTCAACGCAGCTCGGCTCATAGGTCAGCTCAGCACAGCTCGGCTCGTAGTCAGTCACCAGCCAGCGCCTCGGCTGGGTAGGTCAGCTCAGCACAGCTCGGCTCGTAGGTCAGCTCAGCAGGTCTCGGCTCGGCTCGTAGGTCAGCAGCACAGCTCGGCTCGTAGGTCAGCTCAGCACAGCTCGGCTCGTAGGTCAGCTCAGCACAGCTCGGCTCGTAGATCAGCTCGCGGCTTGCAGCTCCCTCACAGTGTCCCGCGTACCTCGATTTTCCCCTCACAACTCCAAATAGCCCCTCAAATACTTGAAGATGCCCCAAATAACCCAAGAACCAAACAACTTCCGTAATATCCCTAAACCCCTAACCGCCAATCGGCCCTCGAAATGTCCCTCAAAGTTAAACAACCGCAATATTCCAAAACCCTAAACCGTAAACTCTTCACCGCTGATACCCTCGCAATGCCCCTCAAAACCGTCAAATGCCCTTGAAAGGCCGCAAAACACATGCAATATTCCTAAACCCCACACCCATACGCCTGACTAACTAAGTAAACCCTGAACACCTACCCGCAGCCTTCCGTGCTTCACCTATGCCTCCAAGCAACCTTATATGCCACCTAGTGCGCTCACGCTAAAAGTAGGCGCACATATGCCAAACTAGTCGGCGCGCACATGCGCGCAACGTGCTTATGCATTGAGAAAAAGAGTATGAGCGCGCCAGGCGCGCTCATGCCATTACAAGCACGCCAAGCGCGCTCATGCCAAATCAGGCGCGCATATGCGCGCGGCGCGCTTATGCTGTAACATATGCATATAATGTTCAAATTGGAGTGCAACAGAATTTTTGTGGTTTCAGACTTTCAGAATCCGTGACTCCTGCTGCAGTAGAGCCGAATGACACATGTAGCTCCGTGACACAAACAGGATGTACAAGTAGCCACGAAGCGACACGCCTGTTCAGCTCTGTTCCTTTTGCTCTTGCAAACAGGAACTTCACGGGTACCTACGGTACTCTGTGAGGCACACTGCAAATCCGATTTTGTAATTTTCTTCACCTGTTTCACCGGTAAAACAGTAGAGTAGGTAGTGACTAGACCACTTGGTTGTACGACGGCGATCGAACGACGACAGGAGATCCGACAGTGAAGTCGCGGGGACGGCGTTACTACTTCAAACGACGGCTTCACAGCGACTACGGCAGTACGATTGACTTCACTGTTACTCCTCTGAGGGAGAGAGAATGGCTGGTTCATCGAAGAGCAAGACCACAGAGGATTTCCCTCCCCTCCCGGGGAAGTCAGACATCGGGCAGACTTCCCCTTCCCCGGCAGCACCGTCAACTCAGGACGTGCTGTTACAACAAATTCTGGCGATGCAAAAGCAGCAGAGTGAGCTGATTGAGATGCAGAGGCAGCAGGCAGAAGATCATCGACTGCTGCGTGCCGATCATCAACGTCTAGCACAGATCAACGTTGAGCTGGAGGCGAAGGTGGCAGCGAAGTCTGGAAATTCTGACCCGGAACCAGCAGCCACGTCCGCCGAAAAACTCCTGGAGAGAAGGAAGAAGCTGAACTACGTGCCAGCAGCCTCCGTCAACCCGTTCCCAAGGCGTCCGGCGACACTGGAAACGAGGATGCCGCAGTTGTACGACCTACACGGCAACAAGACGTACGACGCGCTCTCCAAGAAGTCCAACTCTTCCATGAAGTACGAGTGCATGGTGCTGGCTCCAGCGCTGTCCTACTTGCACGACGTGGTGACCGCGTGCAACCAGACGTTGGACGAACATGAGGACGTCGGATTGTCACTGGGAGACTTACTGAAACACTGCCACGAGGTTTCAAACTCTGTCCACGGCGTGTACGCTTTACTGTGCAACCGGTGGACGATGCTGGAACTACGCGGGCAGCTGGAGCAGGAGCCGGGTTCTTCGCAGCGGGGAGGACAAGAAGCTCTGCGCGCGAAGCTGCAGTTCGTGGAGGACAGGGTCTACCAGGCAGCGGACGGCGTGGTGGCGGACGAGGTGTTGCAGCAATGGCTGAACGACTTCGACAGGAACCGCGGCAGAGCAGTGCTGAACATTGCGTCCAAGAACGCGGCAAGCGCGGAAACGCGGACTCCGAAAGATCCACGGGACCGTGAGCGCTGGAAGGAGCGTAAGAACAAGGAGAAGGACGGTACGAAGCAGCCTACCGACAAAGGCGGCGGCAAAGGCCGGGGCGGAAAGCCCGCGGCCGATGTGTGATGTGCGTGCCGCCACCCCCTCCAGCGCAACAGCCCTCTCCGGGCGCTGGACGGGGGAAACTCACCTTGCAGCAGCGGGTGAGACAGCGGAGGGGAGCATGGCGCGCGGCGGGCGCCAGTTCCGAGGTGATGCAATGGATTACTCACGGGGTGAAGTTGAGGTGGAAGCGCGGGCCTCCACCTCCGTTCGACCACGGGGTGTCACTGAGGGATGCGACGCGGCAGCAGCAGGTGTGGCTGGACGCGGAGAAGGAGAGGCTGCTAGAGAACGGGGCCTGGACGAGAGCGACGAGAAGATCTCACGTTTCGCGCGCTTTTTTGGTGCCAAAACCGGGTACGAACAAGTGGAGACTGGTGGTGGACTTCCGATGGCTGAACCAGTGGTGCGTGAAAAATCGTGTGAAGATGGAGACGCTGAAGAAACTAAGGAGACTGGCAAAACCGGGCGACTGGTGCTTCAGCTTCGACCTCCAGGACGGTTTTCACGCGCTGGGAATCCACCCGGACTTCCAGAAGTTCATGCAGTTCGACCTGCAAGGGGACCTGCTTCAATGTTCAGCGATGCCGTTCGGATGGAGCGATTCTCCGAGAGTTTTCTGCAAGTTCGTACGCGTGATGGTGGAGGCTTTGCGTTCGCCACAGGCGGCGGAGGATCGCAGAGAAATCAAGAGACTGCGGGACGGTTCCGCAGTACGACAGCGATGGTCAGTCCGTCGCAGGACCGGTGGTGCTGGCGGGGACGCGAACCGTCACAGCGGAATGCGAGTGCTACCGTACATGGACGATTTTCTGGTGCTGGTCGACTCTCAGCGAGAAGGCTTTCTGCGTCGAGAAAAAGTTCAACTGGTGCTTCATCGACTTGGCCTACGGCGGAACGAGAAGAAGGGCCACTGGGAGCCAACGCAGGTGGTGGAGCACCTCGGGCTGGAGGTGGACCTGAAGCTGGGACAATTCCGTGTGACAGAACGACGGGTGCACAAAATCCACGCGAAGGCGAAGGAGATCCTGTGCGATGCAGCGAGAAATCGGAGGTGGATTCCTGCCAGGAGACTGGCGTCCTTCACGGGACTCTGCCAATCCGTGTACTTGGCAGTACCAGCGGCGCGGCTCTACCTACGGGAGCTCTACTTCGTGCTGGCGGAGAAACGCAGCTGGGGAGCGAAGGTAAAAATCTCACGTTCAGCTCGGGGGGACTTAGAATGGTGGTCCAGGCTGCCTGTGATGAGCAGGTGGAACGGACGCAAAATCTGGAGATCCCCGACGAGAGCGAAGGTGCACACGGACTCTTCGATGACGGCGTGGGGAGGAGTGCTGAACCTGAAGTTCCCCGCGCGAGGTTTCTGGCCAGACGAGATGCGCTGCTGGCACATTACGCACCTAGAACTGGAGGCCGTGTACAAGACCGTACAGGCGTTCTTGCAGGAGCTGGAGGGCAAGGTCGTACGACTCTACTGCGACAACCAGGCGGTGGTGGCGATGCTGTCACACTTCACCTCCAGAAACCCGGACCTGATGAGGAGAATGAGGAGACTCTGGCTGCTACTGGATCTGCACGACATCGAGTTGCAGGCTCGGTACATCCGCAGCGAGGCCAACGTGTGGGCCGACAACCTTTCGCGTTGCGAGGACTTGGACGACTGGAGGCTGAATCGAGACTGGTTCGTGTGGGCCAACAAGCAGTGGGGGCCCTACACAGTCGACCGGTTCGCTTCCGAGATCTCCGCGCAGCTTCCTCGGTACTACGCTGCGTGGAAAGACCCGAAGTGCGAAGGTGTGGACTCTCTGACGTACGACTGGCGGGGGGAGAACAATTGGGTGAACCCCCCGTGGGCGCTGCTGGACGAGGTGGCGCACAAGCTGCGGGAGGAGGGGGCCGCTGCTACGGTGGTGGCTCCGTACTGGCCGGGACAGTCCTGGTTCAGGGAGCTGGAAGCCCTGGCCACCGAGGTGGTGATCATGCCACGGCGCAGGGACCTGTTCACTCCGAGCAGGCTGGGAGGGTCCGAGCTGCTCGGGCCCTCAAAATGGGACGCTGTGATGTTCTTCATCGAGGCGCGCCCGTGAGTTACTACGCTGCTGAAGTACGAAGAAGCTCTGCTACGAGTACGACAGCAAGCAAGGTGACCGTGGGTACAAAAATCGAGGTGTTCTGGGAGGACGATGACTGCTTCTACCCGGGTGTGGTGAAGGAGTTCAACGAGGACGGAAAGGCGCACGTGCTGTACGACGACGGCGACGAGGAGACGCTAGACTTGTCCGAAGAGAACTTCAAAATCATCAGCAGCACGGACGAGACTACAGACGCGGACGGCGAGCACACCGAGCGGAGCAGCGGAGGCGACTACGAAGAGTACAAGCGCGGTGGTGCTGTACAAAATTTCCTCACGCGTTCACTTTGTGAGCGGTGGAGGAGTGAGTTGGGACCTTCCCGGCTCACCGAACTGGCGGTGTCGATGCAGAGAAAGGCACTGCTGGACACGACGAAGGACAACTACGGACCGAAGGCACGGCGATTCATTTTATTTTGTGAGCGTGACCAACGGCCGTGGCTGCCAGCGTCGGAGGCGACTGTGTTGCTGTACATCGCCTCTCTGTTGGAGGACGGGAACATCCAGTCGGCATCATTACAGCCGTACCTGTCCGCCATCAACAACTACCACGAGGACCTTGGTCACCCTGGACCGGCGAAGGGGCGCTCTGTGACCCGAGCTGGGAAAGGGATGGCTACCATCCAGGCGGAGCTGGCCGTGCAGGAAGGAGAACATCGAGACCCAGCGGACGTGGCTGCCAGCAGCACACGTACGAAGGGTGCACGAAGCAGCGCTGAAGTCCAATCCGAGATCGCCTGAGGAGCTGAAGCTACTACGAGCCTTGACCTACGTGGTGGTGGCCTTCGTGACCTTCGGCAGACCGGACACGGGGACCTCGTTGTCACGGCAGCACGTTCATTCTGGCGACGAGGAGTTCTCAGTGGTGCTGCTGAAGGAGAAGGGTCGGCGACACCATCGAGTGAAGCGACGCCTTACGATCCCCTGGAAGGGGGTGGCTCTGTTGAAGGAGCTGATCGAGCACTGGGAGTTCTACCGTGACACAGCTTGGAGCATTTCTGCGAAGACTCAACCTGACAGCTACTGGCTGCTACCCGAGGACCCGAAGAACTTCAAGGCTTCCGTGGCTAATGACTGGATTGGTCTAGCTCTCAGCGAGCTGGACTGCAGACCTCCTGAAGGAGGTCACTTTTCTGCACACAGCACCCGGAAAGGTGCCACGACGTGTGCTCGAGCTGTAGGTGTTACAATGGAGAAAGTGTGCTTCCTGGGAGGCTGGTCACAGCTCTCTTCGGCAGTGCAACACTACATCGACCCGACGGCTCTGAGGGACACAGACATGGACTACTACTTTGCTTGGTTAACATGGTCACAGTGACAGAGATCAGATTTCTTGTGTGTGCCTCACAGTTTCATCTTTGGTTTCATGGCAAATGAGGATTCGAGCAAAAGAGAAATGTTCAAATTGGAGTGCAACAGAATTTTCGTGGTTTCAGACTTTCAGAATCCGTGACTCCTGCTGCAGTAGAGCCGAATGACACATGTAGCTCCGTGACACAAACAGGATGTACAAGTAGCCACGAAGCGACACGCCTGTTCAGCTCTGTTCCTTTTGCTCTTCCCACCGCTCCCGACCCAGAGGACTCTTTCCTTTTGGTGACGTGCACAGACAGTCTGGACATATCATCAAAACATGAATTTAGAAAGCATGTAAAAGCACAAAATGCATTTTAAACACTTTACAAAATCATTTTAATGAAATGTATTGCAGTGCCTGCCTTTGGCAAATGAGGATTCGAGCAAAAGAGAAATGTTCACATACGTAATATACAATCGCATGATAGTATATATCGTTGTCTCTACCTTCCGAGGACCATCCCGGGGGACTTCTCCCAAGAAAACGTGTTCTGCCTATTTCTAAGTTTTGTGCTCAGGCTTTACAGTTGACGACCACCTGTGAGCGCTCTCAAGAAGCGCCGAGAGTCTTATCTTCAAACACCTTGATTTGACGAGAGACCTGTGCGACTGCACTCATAATGAAGCTCACAAAAGTTTACGTGGACAAAAACCATGCGACCGGCACCGGGAAGGTATTTGGCTCAACCCGGCTATTGGGGACGTTAATACCTTGACGCCCATATGTCAAAGACGGATTTCGGTGTGGATAAGGTTAGCCAATTTCTGAAATGATTGGCATATCCATCTATGACGAGTGCAGGTGACCGTGATAGTAATCCACCGACGTCAAAGATGAGAAAGGCAAACAGGCACATATATGAGGCTATAGGAAATAAGAACATACACGGAAACAAATGGCAAGATGTCACAGTAACTACGGACTCACCTTCCAAAGCTTGCGAACTCGTACGGCTCATGGCAGATGTTGTCTCCGCAAACGGGATCCTTCCAAACTTCTAATATCTGGCAAACCAGTGTCGGGAGTGTCAAACAAGAAGTTGTTAAATTATGAGGTGTCGATCTTGCAAGCAGGGATCTATGGCCAATCTTTCCAAGAAGCGGGTTCAATCATTGCGTTGTTATATTTACCCCTAAATCGGTGGCTCCGGGGTGGGAGTTTACCAAAAAACGCTTAATTTGTTTGTAAAAGTTTGTGGCATAAACAATGGCGCTTGTCGCTAGAATCGATGGCCCACCGTTTGAGGCATCGCAAACATGCTTATCTTCGAAAATGTTTGTTTGTGAAGGTTAATCATTTAATTATGCATGCTATGTATCTCGCATAACATCATTTTCATCCTGGAAAAAGTGTCAACAAAGCGATGCGTAAAAAGTAAGAAATCGAGGTGATATGTAGATTTTCTTCATGTTTGTCAATGATATGGACGCGAAGTCACTTGGGCATCCCCCCGAGCGACTAGTCGTCATTGATATATCACATATATCCAGTATAGTAGTGAAGAAGCATCAAAATGTTGAAAATGGTGCCTAAGTATGGCAAAACTATTGAAAAAAAGTGAGCTTCATCTCAAAAAGTTAAACACGTCTTAACTCCTGCGTTTGTAATGGCATTTGGGATTTCATGGCAGGGTTGGCTAGGTCGTTGCTTTGTAAGGTATATAAATATATGAAAACATATGAGTGTATGGTTGGAACCAAATTCTTCTCTGCATCGTTTGGTACAACTTGAGTTATCAAAGGTCTTGATACGGGGTGTCTAAGGGGTCCAAATCGGCATTTATAGGGGGGGGGGATTGCTCGACTTGATTCGCGGAAACTTCGGAGATTCCTATATTGGAGTTTAGCTATTTTGGGGGGTGGCGGAGGGTTTCTTTAAAGTACGTGCAAAACTCTGTAGTACTTCGTTAAGTAGTATCATTGGTAAAGTGTGTGTGAATCTCACCATCGCCGTTCAGGCAGAAAATTTGTGCCCTTGAATAAGCCAATGCCAAAGCTATCTAGTTGGTAGTTTAGCTTTGGGTAGCGCGTTGTCTACTTCGAGCTCGAGAATGTTGTGAGGTCAGACCAAGCATGTTTTTACTGAAAGAATCTTATAAGAATGCCTTTTTTGACAACATGACGGTGCAGGAGTGATCGAGGTTCACCCCTAGATGCACTGC
This sequence comes from Cymbomonas tetramitiformis, assembly GCA_001247695.2. Taxonomy (NCBI): domain Eukaryota; kingdom Viridiplantae; phylum Chlorophyta; class Pyramimonadophyceae; order Pyramimonadales; family Pyramimonadaceae; genus Cymbomonas; species Cymbomonas tetramitiformis. The sequence goes on from LGRX02004376.1 coordinate 13,052, forward strand.
CCGTTCGAATCATGCCTCAAAACAGGTCTCATCGTACAAGAATCATGCCTCAAGTGTGGGAGCCCGTGACGCTTCAAAAGTCCCACTCAGGTTAATCCTAGAAGTCATAGGTATTGGCCGGCCATGGCCGAACGGGGTGGGCTTGGACCAATGATAGGCCGAAGGGCCGATGACCTAACAAATTGGGTGCAAAACCGGTAAATGGTGTGAAGATATCTTAGACTTATGAATACAATCGTGGACTTGTTAGGTGGAATGTCCGCTCTAGCTGCCCAATCAAAGTCCTCGCCCATGGCCGAACAGCCGGAAGACCTTTACACTGGTGTGTGGTGTCCCTCCTAGCAGTTTCAACATACGGTGATGAGAATGCATACAGTGAGCAGAGTTGGCTGCGAGCTTACAGACTATACCTGAGTCTTAAGCCAGTCTAAATATGTCACGCCAACCTTGGGAGGTACAGTAGCTCGCCGCAAAGCAGAAGCCATCTGTGCGTACCACAAGATCCCTCCACTACCATGTTAGACTACACTGCTTGCTTTCACATGAAAGAACAAAGTCCGAATCGAGTATGAGAAGGATTTACGATATGTGCAAAGGGTGTAATTTCAGTTTCACGGCTGTGGAAACGCTCAAACGCATATGGCGTGTTTAGTCCTTGAGAAGTTCCAGGTACAACGAGCACACATGTGCGGACGAAGAATGTGCATATGACACACTCAAGCATGACCATCTAAGTTCACGGTGTCCACTCGATAACCATCTAAGTTCAAGTTCACGGTGTCCACTTTCGATAACCATCTAAGTTCACTTTCGATAAATCCACTGATAACCATCAGTTCCACGGTGTCCACTCGATAATATCTGAGTTCACGGTGTCCACTGATAACCATCTAAGTTCCACGGTGTCCACTCGATAACCATCTAAGTTCACGGTGTCCCTCGATAACCATCTAAGTTCACGGTGTCCACTCGATAACCATCAAGTTCACGGTGTCCACTCGATAACTATCTAAGTTCACGGTGTCACTGATAACCATCTGAGTTCACGGTGTCCTCGATAACTAAAGTTCACGGTGTCCACTCGATAACCATCTCAGTTCCACGTGTCCACTCGATAACCATCTGAGTTCACGGTGTCCACTCGATAACCATCTAAGTTCACGGTGTCCACTCGATAACTTCGCAGAGATACATCTCCTGAACTGAATAAGGATACCGATTTCGCTGTGTGTTTGTCTAATTGAGACGCGAGATCCTCAGTGAGGCTGAATATAGGATCGCACCTTTGGAAGGTTAGAGTATTGGAGTTGAGAGTTCATGACGAAAAAGTAAAACCCAAGTGTCAGGAAGTACAAGAAGAGCAAGAAATATATATTCCTGCCAAAATAGCAGTGGACCAGAGGGGTTAATCTTATTGGGGTAGAATATTTGAACAGCGCGTGGTATCCCTCAGTGAAAAATAAACAGACTGTTAAGACGTCTTTAACGGCTTGCGACTGAAGTCTACCGTGATGGGGAGGAGCTTTCCCGGAAGTCTGTTTTAGTGTTTCTTCGACAACAGTACGAAGTGAAAGGCAACTTCTGGAAGCCTCGGTTTACAAATAGACTATACCTGTAGCCTCCAAAGTGGCTGAAGTGGTATTACGAGGGACACCACAACTGTTTACAAATTGGGTCAAGCACTAACCTGACACGGATGAATTCCTTCACACGCTCCAAAACTGCATCGCTCACAACTATGACTGCCAAAGATTTATTCTTGCTTGATTTCTTCTTGCGAGTATCGTTTCTTTTCTTGAGCACAGATTCACTGTGAACAAAAGTTTTCCTGGCCTGGACTGTCATATCTTGCAGCAACGTTGGAAAAAGGTGACTCCCATTATGCGTGTTATTTACAACGAATGTTGCCTGAACATGATTTTTCACTACTTCGCCTCAAAATTAGTGCAGTATTGAAGAAACGTCCTTTTCCAAACTACGGTGCATAAAAATGAATGAACATCAATGCGTGCCAAAGACAACGGGTCTCCTGTTCAGAAGGCCAGCCATCTGGTAGCAGAAGACAACCCAGTCATTGCCTAGGAAATATCAAAACTAGCATCGAAATAAGCATCTGGAAGACGGTGCATTTTCACATGAATTGTTGACATCCTGGTCGGGATTGTCTATGAGAGATACTTCATATTAGGTTCAAGGTGTTATTAACCCCTTCCGGTTCGTGTATCGTACGGCGTTTTTCGTTTGTAGTGAACATCATTTTATACACCATCTTCTGACTCAAGATGCATCGAATATACCTGAAATATAAATTACTTTGAACGATCTGGATTTAGCAAATTCTTGATCCGACTGCTTTCGTGGATGAAGATAATGATGGAGAACTCTGGCAAACTGCCGTACGGCGTATTAAGAGTGTAATGAAAATCCTCAGATGCGAATTATATTTTTCATTGTTTACAAATTCCGTACAGCCGTTCGATTACATCAGAAGGACATCTAAACCGTTATTGAAATCGCACCGGTATCTTTCTGGAATCTGTCCGCTTCCGTTCGCGCTTCTTAAGCGCTTTACACTGTGAAAACCTAGTGCAGCAGGGTAGATTAATGAAGAGATTGATAACTCTTCGCGATATATTAGAAGCGAATAATGTTTAATATAAGGTATTATGAACGCTAGGAAGCATCCCCGCACAGATTCGGTGACTGGAAGCAGATCCCGGATTCCCCGCTTCGTGTGGCGGAAGCGGGAACCGGCATCCGCAAAACGGCATTCCCTTCGGTATCCTGCCGAAGGGAACGCTAAGAAATAGTAATAACAACGACTTAAACATATTTTCAACGCTGTATGTGTGCATCTGTGTTTCATTTGGTCATTTGGTTCACACGCTTCGAGCCCCGCGGCACATCCGGGATGGCGCTTCAGAACTAGCAGATTGATCTGCTGTTTCTTTGAGCGCAAACCGGCCAGAAGGGTTTCGTTTAAGCGAAACTTTTCTGCGTCTTTGAGAAACACTTTCGGAATATTTTTCATACATCTTATCCACTTTTGGATGCGCCATACTGCAAGGCGGATAATGCAGCGGATCAAAGCGAACCCTGAGCGATAAACGTACCCACCGTAGTGGAACGTTGACGATATGTTTTCGAGTGAAACTTGAAGTATATCGGAGAGAAAAGTTTTAGTTTGAAAGATTCATCGGAAGGAAATCTTTCAAATCTCAGGCATCATGCGCCAAATTGAAAGGCGGAAACGATCGGGCGGGAACCCCTACCCTAGGGCTCTCGTTAGCAGGCGGGAATCCTGCGAACGAGAAGAAACCCTTCCGATAGATCGAACCGCCGTGAAAAGTTGACCTTAGCACAGCTTTGACCGGAAGCGTACATGCACATTAAACGGCATTATGCACATTTAGTCGGTTTCGAGTTACCCACCTGTCAGAATACGGAATCTGATGGTGCAGATACAGTCTGACAGAATATTTACGGTCGCGATGTAGCCTTTTGGGTCATCATGACTGCGGCGATTACATCGAAAATTTTTGTATAAGATAAATAGTATATGGAGACAAAACGATGTATATCGTGAGTTCGTGACACCCACAGGCTGTGACCGCTAGGTAGGGGGTTACAGTAGTTATTGATATTGGTAATTATTTATTACAGAAATGCATTCTTTCTGGGCAAGATGATAGCAGGGCCATTCACAGGTAGTCGACTACCTGCGAAAAGTACCTGCGCGCAGGTAGTAGGTACTACCTGTACCTGTACCTGTCGCTGATAGGCTAGTACCTGTACCTGTACCTGTGCCCGATTTCGGTCATCCAAAGTACCTGTACCTGTACCTGCGGGCCCGGATTTCGACAGGTAATACCTGTCATCCGCAGGTACTCTCTACCAATTGCATCCAATAGGGGCTACTCTCTACCAATTGCGCAATTGGTAGCGGAGCAACCCGAATTCTCTTGTTCTCTTGCGTGAACGCGTGATACAGTACTGTAGCGCGTTTGGCCATTTGCAAGATTGCAACCATGCCGGACAGTGACCCCTGTGAGGAGCCTTCATCATCCGATACCTTCAATTCTAATGCCGGTTCCAGCGCCAACCCTCCGCCTGCGACTCCTCAGACAGAAGTTTTGGAACCAGAACCAGCTCCAGCAGCGGCAACAGAAGAAGCGGAGCAGCCTCCCCCGAAGTTTCCTGAGATCGGGCATAAGTTCGCTGCCCGAGACAAAGACTCCGTAGAGCATGTAGTCGAGATATGTCTTGCCAAAGGCAAACACGGGAAACCATATCAGGGCGACCATTGAACACGGGAAACCATATCAGGGCGACCATTGGCGTGATGCAGCCACATCACGAGGTCCACCAGGACATACAAGGTGGGTCCACCAGCTTCGTCGCGAGCACAATTGAGGCTCTCATGTCACGTTGGCCGAATCTGGTCAGTGCTTCCGGCTACAAGTACCTGCATAAAGTACCTGTGATACCTGCGGTATTACCTGTACCTGTACCTGCACCTGCGGCAAAGTACCTGTACCTGTACCTGCGTCCATTTCCCCAAAATTGGATATACCTGTACCTGTACCTGTGCCCAATTCCACAGACCCCCTAGTACCTGCAGGTAGCAGGTACTACCTGTGAATGGCCCTGGATGATAGATGAAGATGTTTTGTTAGCAAATCAAAATAATCATGAAATAAAAGTCCATCAGTGATGCTGTTGATCTATGGCCCCTGCGACTCATTGGAAGCCAATAGGAATGCGGAGGTAGCAATGACCACCACCAAATCTGATGGGTCTATACACCAAGCCTGTGGGGGTGGATGACGGGGGAGCACCATCATTTAATTTCGTCGCTCTGCCTCTCAAATAATCATAACAATTTTAGACTTAGCAAGCACCCTTGCTTGTGGAGTGCCCCGCTGGCGACAGGGGGGGCAGTGGTGCCCCCCCTCACACCCCCCTCCCGCAATAAGTTTTTCAGGGGCAAAGTAGTCGATATCCTGAAGGTCTATCTTACGCGTGTACGCGCGTGCGCGCGTATGCGTAATCACTGCGCGAGCGAAGCGAGCGGCCACGAGCGGCGCGTGAGCGCAACGCGAGTAAGGGCGGCAAAATTTTTGCGGCTTTTCGGCCAATTTGGCGTGTCGCTATGTGTTGAAAACGGAGTGCACGGCTATTTCCGAGGTGCGTTGGAGGGTACCACTAAACAACGGGCCTGAGGGGCAGATCCTAAACTATACAGGGCCCCTGCGACTCATTGGAAGCCAATAGGAATAGCCTAAAGGGCTTGAAAAACTTATTTGCTACACGTTAATACAATACAGTTCTTGCATCATTAAATTCCTCATTTTAAATTCTGAGGACCGCGAGGCATCGCGAGGGCACGCGCGAGGAGTTCTTGGAACTCGGTGGCCGCAAAAATTTCCGGACATAAATCGAGGAGTGAGGAGCATCGGGGTTTGCATCTTCTCACGGATGTTCCCGAAATTCGGAGTGACACGTCGGAAAAACCAAGTTCCACGTCAGATAGCCGACCGAAACGAACTGGCGATTCATTCATAGTTGCTACCGAAAGGACTACAGTAGCCCTTGTTTGACCTTGAGTATTTGAACCATGTACGTGATATTAAGCACGCATATGGTTTGTATGTTATTCCCAAGACTGTTAGTAACCCGGGGGTACCGACAATCTTGGGATCAAGGGAGGACATCTCGACATTTTGAGATGCCCGCGAGCTTGCCGCTTTGCGCAAAGTTCCAACTTTACAAGTTAAACTGATTTTCGACTGATTTCTGCTTGTATCTTTTGATTGGAATTGAGTGAACTAAAAAGAGGGACAGAATAGTGATGACGAGACTCTTGCGCATCCGTTGCGCCCATCCGATATACCCCCGCCCTTGCGGGGGTTTAGCGGATGCTCGATTAAGCGCTCCAAGGTGTGAGGTCACGGCAAGACTCTCGTTTTCAAGGATGCTCACGCAATTAGGTCGTAGAACACCCATGAAAACAAGTTGAAGTATCAGAATATTGCTAAAGCAGTATGCTGACCCTTTCGTCAACATCAACGGCTTGCACGACAGGGGTTTGGGCCTTTTCGTTGGGTTCCGAAGCGGGGATGGACTGACTATTCGTGATGGGTTGCAAAGGGTTTCCGCGGGCTTGGGCAGGCAAAGTCTGTTGTAAGGCTTGAGCAAGGAGCGGTCCCATATCTTGGTTTTTTTGCAGCCCCTGTGTCACAAGTTGCTGGACTTCGGGTTTACGCTTAGTTATTATGGGCTCTGACTAGCCCCTAGCCTGACCCTGCTTCCGTATCGTGTCCGTGACATCCTAGCACTGTACTGTACAGTAGTACAGTACAGTAGTACAGTCTTGCTTCACTGTCTGGGTTTCCGAGAGCATAAAGCCTCGGCCAGACACTGTTTATGTGATTATCAGTTTGATGCTCAGCGAGCTTAGCCGGACAGCGGATCTGTCTTCCTCGCAGGTTATGGCCCGCACCGGCTTTCCGGTGATTCTGATGATGGCACAGCGCCTTGCTGTTGCCATGTTCGGCTAAGTAGGACGTAGGAGGGGTTGAGCGCCCACTTGGGCGGTGGTGTATTGTTTTCGCGGTATGGCCTTTTAGCATGGCGGTGATGGCGGCACTCGTTGTGCTCGCCTTCGCTGCGCAGGAGATCGGCGGTTGACGGATTGTTTTATTTTACAGCAGTATCGTCGCAGCGAGGGTTTATTTGCATCGTGCGCCACTGGCCCTGGCGAGGACGCTCCACACGTTGTGAATTTTGGCCGCTCTCATTCTTCCGCTCACGACCCGTAATTTTCGAACTGTTCTGCTGAGACTTCTACAGAGTATCTGGCCGCTGTGACAATTCTTACACCACCACCCTGCTTAGCTCAACCTTTCCATTGTCTCTCTATCATGGTTGCCACAGCAAATAGAATGACGCTGTCACGCGTCCGTAGATTAGAAACGATTTTTGATGATGTGGGTGCGCAGCACACTGCGACACCGCACACCCCGCAGCTGCCAGCTCCGTCCACCGCAACTGCGAGGGAGGTTCTCGACAAATGTCAACAGCTTGCTCGCGACAGTTTTGACAGAAAGGTTGCGAAGATCGTTGCCACAAAGATTCTCGGAGGAAAATCGGACCGCTTCGCTGGCACAGAGTCCGACGCAGTCGACATTTTTTCACAGATCATGCATGAGCTTCGGGCACAGTTTCTTCTGCAGTCGCAGGCACTTGCTCCCCTCTTTGACCTGACTGACATGACTGTTGCGGCTAGGCATGAGGGCAACGAGTTGCTGCTTTCGGCTCTGACGTTTCTGGCTCGCCCTGGCTCACCTACTCGTGACTGGCTTGAGGCCTCTGGGTCTGACGTTCCTGGAGATGGCAAGCGTGCTGCCCTTGAGGTGGTACGCATGCTCCAGGAACAACATACTATTCGATGAAAATGACATTATCATATGTCATTTTTGGATTTATATATATTTCATAAAAATCAGGGTTTAGTGATATTTATGCGCGAAATAGGGATACATAAAGGCAACACGGTAGAAAAGTGCAGTATGCGTACAATGAAAACACCGAAATATGCATACATGTATCATTCTTTATTCAAATGTTTACGAGTAGAGTACTTTTCACCCTATACCGTCGAGGCATGACTGATACTATCAGTCAGGGCGGTAGTCGACAAATCCTACTATTTTATTCATCATTCTCCTCTTCCTCATCTTCATCATTCTCTTCTTCCTCAGAATCGGCAGTGGCTGCTTCCTTCCCCTTCGCCGTCGGTTCGCTCTTCGATTTGGGCTTCAACTCGGCATGCTGATCGGGCTCGTTGTCGAAATTGATCAGCCCGTTGCTGCGCAGAGCTGACCATGAACTGGTCGTGGTCGAAGCCGATCGCGTTCATACCACACCTCAATGCGGCCATGGACGTCGAGCCGACGCCGCAGCAAGCGTCGAGAATCCAGTTGAGTGGATGGCCGTTCTCATCCATCTTGCCCGGATTGTCACCGAGCATGTGGCACTGGATCAGCTCCATCAACAGAGCTTGGGGTTTCTGATGGTTATTCACGGCTTTGTTGTCGCGTTTGAACATCTGGTGCACAACCGGGAAGCCGCGCAAAAGTGACGCGCGGCTCACACGTTCACCTTCTCCTGTATCAAAGTTGAACATCCACTCCGGCTTTTTAGAAGACTCCCCCTGGGCATCGCTCTTTACATGGTACCCCAGGACGCCACATTCAACGTCATTGTAGCGCACGGTCTTGTTGGAGTTCATGTTCACGTTCTGCTTGTGCCAGAAGAACCGCTCCGCGCGGCCGGAGCAGTAATTGTCAATCACCTCCAGGAAATCGTTTTGTTGGACGAAACCGCAAAAGATAGCGACTGTCCATGCCGGGGCGGTGGTCTTGGCGTTGAAAGACTCCAGGAACGGTTGCACCTCCTCCTTGGTCATCGCGTCGGGAGTCTTATTCTCCTTGTCAAGGGCGTAATTGCAGTCGATGATCGTCCCCGTGAAGGGCAGCCTCGGGACGTCCTTCATATCGCTCATGCTGCCCTTGACGATCTTCCAACGAGGGAACATCGGCACGTTCGTCTCATGTGTGGGCTCGTCGTCCTCAAGGCCTGCATCTCCTGGAACCTTAAGCTCCGGCCCCTCGGTCCGCGCCTCCCGATAGAGTTTGATGTCGACTTTCACCTCGACCTGTTGCAAGCCTAGGATGTGCCCCGCGCGTGGCGCCTGCGCTTCTTCGAGATTCGCCCGCGCGTTCTCGACGTAATTCAAGATCGCGTGCGGAACTTCCCCAGACCCCCCCCGGCGCGCTCCCCCCTGAGTTGAAGGTAAGCAGCCGATCAACGACTCGATTTTCTCTTGGGAGCTCCAGTAGGGGGTGAACTCGTTCTTGAATTCGTCCCAGGTTTGCAATCCCGCCGCGGACACCAACGGTGCTTCTGCACCATGCGTTCCTTCTTGAACTGGCTTATCATCAGGCCCCCCTCTTTTACTGACAACTCCTTGTTGATAATCTGGCGCAGATACGTGTCCACCTTGTCGAACTCCGCCTCCCCCGCCAAGCCGCCCAAGTTAATCCAGAACGTCATACCCATGGATTTGGCATTGTGGAGAAACTGAGCTTCTTCCACCAAAATGCCTGCCCCTTTAGACGAGCCCGCTCCGTGGTCCCCGCCTCCTCGTTGCACCTCGTCTTCCATCTGCAAGTAAAAAAAAACATTTTTAGCATGTCTTAAAATATAGAAAAGGATGCTTGGGGGGGGGTAAACACCGTTTGAAGCAGAAGTAAAAAGTAATTTACCTGTCGGTTGGAGGTGCCCTTTTTGCCAGCTTTCTTGGCGGGTCCCTTAGCGGGCGAAGATGAGGCCTTGCGCTTTTTGGTCTTCGAAGCCAAAGGGTTTTTCATGCCCTTCAGGTCAAACCTTCTGTAAGCCTCCATGATGCTAACGCAGAGTCCCACGTCTGCGGCCGGAAATTGGCAATTGTCCAGTGCATGAAGTAGTGGTTGATTTGCACGCCGCCGAACACAGAATGCTTGGACATCGCTACTTCCTTCACATGCGTCTCCATCGCTTGGTTCAAGTGAGACATTACGGGGTACCAACTTGTGACCCGATCGAGGTGAGCGTTGATGTCATCGTCCAGCGTCTTCACCATCACCTCTACCTCAGGGAGGGTCTCAGGGTCTCCCTCGCGCTCAGACGTCTCCACATTCTCGATGTACTGGAATCCCTTGGGATATTTCTCGGGATCCGGGACTGAAAACCCATGCTGTGATTCGAACTCCGCCATTTTTTGCACCAGCCCTCCGACCTCGTAATACCCAGGTTGATAAGGGGTACCCCCTTCGGTGTCCTCGGGGACGCCGGCGACGAACTCGGAGATCAACGCTTCTCGGTAAACCCTGTACACGACCCCATGCTTTTCGAAAAGGGTCGAACGAAGCCCTTGCATGAACTGAGTGTTGTCTTTGCCTTTCGTCTTCTGGTCGATTTGGTTCTGCATCTCGCCTAAGAACCGAATCATGTCAGGCGTGAGACCGATGTAGATCTTGCTCTCGAAGAACGCGAAGGCTATCTCCAACGGGATTTCCTCGTGACACTCGTCGGTGGCTTGATAACAGTGCTGGTGCCCAAAAACCTTGCCTCTGTATTCTCCCTTGAGAGCTTTTTTCAGGGAGAATTCGGCACGGGTTTTGACATCGTCGATCGCAACAAGACCCGCATTGAAAGGGGCCCACGGGTTCTCCTTCCTGCTGGACTTGATCTCGTTCACCCAGCCCCTCTCTTGATCCCGGCAGGCCTCGTACCCCGTCGCGTGGTACAGGCATTCAATGGGGAGACGAAACACACTCCCTTTCTCGGCCGCCTCGTCGGTATCCATCGGGTTCGGCCACCGGTGCTCCATCTCGATTTGCCTGCACAGCTTTGCTTTCTCCTCATAATCCATCTTTGCTGCATGCTCCACTGTTAGCTTAGCGTGCCACCCATGTGCAGCCACCTCGGCTGCCTTCCTTGCCTCAGATGGGGTGGCCACTTGAGACATATCCACATTGGCGCCCGCTCCAGTATACGTTCTGGAGCCACTAGGTCCTTGAAGGGCGCGTTCGGCAGCACGCTGCACATCCGTTCTCCTGGCAGCCTGGGACAAGACGAAACTGTTCATTAGCTAATGAACGCCTTCCGTCCCGGTCAGGGCTCAGGGCGCGCGGTTCGAGGCGGAAACTGTTCATTAGCTAATGAACGCCTTCCGCCCCGGTCAGGGCTCAGGGCGCGCGGTTCGTAACGAGGCGGAAACTGTTCATTAGCTAATGAACGCCTTCCGCCCCGGTCAGGGCTCAGGGCGCGCGGTTAAAGGCGGAAGGTGTTCATTAGCTAATGAACGCCTTCCGCCCCGGTCAGGGCTCAGGGCGCGCGGTTCGAGGCGGAAGGTGTTCATTAGCTAATGAACGCCTTTCGCCCCGGTCAGGGCTCAGGGCGCGCGGTTCGGGCCCGAAAGCGTTCATTAGCTAATGAACGCTTTCCGCCCCGGTCCAGGCGCAGGGCGCGCGTTTCGAGGCCGAAAGCGTTCATTAGCTAATGAACGCTTTCCGCCCCGGTCAGGGCTCAGGGCGCGCGGTTCGGGGCCGAAAGCGTTCATTAGCTAATGAACGCTTTCCGCCCCAGTTTAGGCTCAGGGCGCGCGTTTCGAGGCCGAACGAAAGCGTTCATTAGCTAATGAACGCTTTCCGCCCCGGTCCAGGCGCAGGGCATGAAAGGGACGTACCGAAGCCTCTACAACAGGTATCTCGCCAGCAAGTCCGAGGTCATCGATCACTGGCGCTGGCCTCCTGCTTTGCCAGAAAAGGAGCTGTAATCGACGCTTTCCACGCCTGGTTTACATAGCTCGCTAGATAGAATTCTTTGCTTTTATTTTCTTCTGCTGCCCTAGTTTTCAAACTTTGAAAAGCCAAAAGCCGATTTGTGTGCTTTGGAAGGCTTAAGGTTTCCTCAAAGTTTGCGCTGTCTAATTCGATTACAGTAAGCTTTCTATTTCTGAATGCGACGAAATATAGAATTGGAGTCCCGTTCTCAATGATACTGTACGCTACGCGTTTCTCAGGAACGAGGCTACCCCCGACTACAGTCGAAGAGGTAAACTGAGGAAAACTGTAAATCATTTCTTCATTCTTCTCGGCAGGGTCATCAGAGTGAATCACTATTTGCAAACTGTCTGGAGGATCGTCGGCTTCAAGGGTTCTAACAATGCTCCACTTGTTACCAAGATAGAACTGGAAAATATGTTGATCCCTCAGTGCTTGAAATGTTTCGGCTGTCGCCATTGCGAAATGAGAGAAATTGGCTGTCAACTGTGAAAGGGGTGTGTGTGAAAGAACTTTGAAAAAGTGATGTAATTTTAGCAGAATATTAAAAGTCATTTCTGGCGGCTAAAAATGACATGTCAAATATCGATGTCATTTTTAATCAAAAATGACATTCGCTGTCGCTTTCTGATTCGGTCTGTTCAGATCAAGGATATGATTTTAAGATAACTTGGTGTCATTTGCGCTGAAATCGAGGATCGATCGATTCAGTAAGATAGAAATCCTTGGTTGACTCGCAAGTCTGTATCATTTTTAGAACGTAAAAAACGGCTTCATAAGCTAATGACGGCTAATTTTGACGAAAATATGTTTTCTATTCCTTTCGATGAAGGTTGCGAGATTATCTGCAAACCGTGCCCGGGAATAGTTATTGAAGATTCTATGGAAATAGAGGCTGACTTTTTCAATCATGAGCCAATTCCAAGCACAGCCCCGAGCGCGAATACGCAATTGGTTCTTTGGAACGCGCCTTTGACGTGTAGATCGGAAGTTAGCTCTAATTATTCACGCGTTTCCGGGTCACGCGCTTTGCGCGAAATTGACTTACAAGAGATAAAAAGCAGACTTGATACAGAATTTTCAGAGACAAGTTTGGACTTGAGGAATGAAGACCCTCTTGTTTGTTTAAATGGTGAAGTAAACAAGCAGATTTGATGTGAGATGGGACTTTCGGCCCCCCCCATAAGGTGGGGGGCAGTCACACTCTCTCTGATCACCCCTTGACCCGAGGTGCCACGTCAGCCTGCTTCCGCCAGTTCGTTCCGCCAGTTCGATAATAAAACCTCAGAGTTATTTTATTATCTCATCTTAGTCTGCAGTGTATCACGGTGTCACACCCTGTAAGTGCTTCCGCCAGCCTAATATATACGATGAGTCAACCAATAAGAGAAAGCTACGTTAAGAAACCAGCCAGCTTTTTTTTGGGGGGGGGTCACAAGTTTAGGAGAAAAGCTGGCTGGTTTTAAAAGTTAAGAGATTGGCAAAAATAAGAAATATGGAGGCTGGCTAGACCCCAGGACATTTTCTTAAAATATAGCAAAATAAGTACGGCTTTGATGTTAGAAAAGTCATCTTGTGCGAGTAGACCTTCCCTAACATCACTAATAACTTACCGCAATTGTGAACGTGTCGCGTCGTCCATCACGGTAGTGGGCGGTGTTTTCGAAGTGAGGATGTGCTGCGAATCCAATACGAGAAAACTGATTTTTCACTCTTAAGAATGAGAAAAGCTAGCTGGCAAAATAAGCGGTTTTCTCTTATTTCGTCGGCTCTCTTAGGTACCGAAGCTGGGGGGGTCACAAGTTTAGGAGAAAAAGGTGGTGACCCAGGGTCTGTTTGTTTCTTATGGTTGACTCTTCTTGTCATATATTAGCCTTTTCTGTCAGGTTATCGGTCCACCATCTTTGGTGTGGCATCCGTTTTCTCGGCTACTTTGATCACGCACGTAACCCGCACGTAACCCGCACGTAACCCGCACGTAACCCGCACGTACCTCCGCACGTAACTCCGCACGTACTCCGGAAAATTGTATTTTTTTCGACCAACTTCAGCAGGAATCAACGAGACCTTCACCCCTTCTTATCGGCGTTTTTGGTTTCGCCACATCTCTGCATTTTTCAAACTGGAATATTTCATCCCTGCAATGGCTACCCCGTCACATGCAACGATCCGCGCCGCCCGCCAACGTGCTTCCGGAGATTCTGAAACATCTCCCACCAATGGAGGCCGCCCGCGGGGCGCTACCCGACGCATTGTCACGACATCATCATTGCGCACACGACCCACTTGTGTTGGCCCTTCCGCCGCTGCTGCCGAATTTCATCGGGATCCGGCTGTGTGGGTCTCTACACCCGTGGAGGAAGGAAGAGAGGACGAGTACTCCGACAAGATGACCTACGCCTTCACTTACGCTGAGGACGTCCTCACCCTTTTGCACGCCCACGAATTCAAGAAGAACGTTGGTATCACTCTGGACACTTCGGACGCTGAGACTGACTTCGCTATATTACTCAGCAGCATTCACCACGTCTTGGGGCCCATTTCGCACTACGAGTTCGACATGCTCCTCGACTTGGACAACGAGTACGAGGCCTACCACATGGTCCTCAACGAGCTCATCTTCACCATTTTGCCCGTTTTTCTCCGCGGCTCGGCTCTGCGTTTGTACAACGAGTCGGCCAAGGTGCACCCTGGCGATGGCCGCTGTGCTCTCCAGCGCTTGCGTTTTTTCGTGGAGGGCATCCCTGACCCCGACACTGAGCGCTTCTGGACGAGGTTGCGCGCTGTCATCATCGACGAGAAGAAGGACCCAGCTCCGCAATTGGAAGTCATCAGCAAGCTCATGGACAAGCACGCCCGCACGCACTCCACCTACACTGACCGAGAGCGAGTTCGAGATCTCTGGCACATCCTGGCCGCGTCCGCGGCAAATTCGTGCTACGTGTCCCCCTTGTACCTGGTGGTGCTACGCAACTTACGGGCTGGTGCGATTCACACTTTTTCTTCCCTCCAGCTCGAGCTTCGGACCGTCTTTCGCGACGAGTCCCCCTTCGCCAAGCTTGCGGGGAAGGTTGTGTCCTCCGCCTCTGGTGGTGCTGCGGCCTACAGCTTCGATGCCACCAAGTCCAAGCGACGAGAGCGACGCGAGGCACCAGTTGGTGAGTGGAAGGCAGAGGGCGACATGCTCTTCAAAAAGTGGTTTGGCACTGGTTTCCCCTGCGTCACATGCTTCCGCTTGTATGGTGTGACGTGTGCCCACCAGGAGACGAAGGGCCTCTGCCCACGCATTTGCAAGGAGGCGTACGCGGACGGTAAGTGGCTACTGCCCCACAGTACTTGTCATAGTACTTTCGAGCTCGAAAGTACTATGACAAGTACTTTCACGCCATAATTTTTTTCGGTGTCTTTTAAGGCTACGGTCATACTGCCCTTCATATTATGTTGACTTTGTGACCCAAACATGATTGTCTTTTGTGCCATTGGCCTCTAAACCACTTGTCGCCTTCCCACTGGATGCATATTGCCGAGGGGGTAGCATTTTTTGTTACATTGCGGTTTCCGCACTGGGTGTTCAAACAGTTGGCCATCTTTACGAATTTTTTGGGAGTAGCTCTTGGCGTGAGATTGCCCGGGCGACCACACATATCCAAGGGGTGTATGTTGGCCAATGATGTTTGTGGGTGTGAGCCTGTTGGCGTGATGCCATTTGTGGTAATAAGTTGCGGGTTAAACCCAACCCTACAAGTGTGTTTACACAAATCAATCTCATGGTAGGTTGGGGTACACAAGAAGCATGGCATGGATTCTCCCAACGGGCACCCTTGTACCGAGTATCGCTCGGTGATGATGTATAACGATGTTGCGGACTACGAGACCCATTTTGGGGGACCCGGGTCGATGTCTAAGGTGCATATTTGAGTTATGAAGAGATGCCAGAGCCTAGCAGACATCGTACTAGTACGCATGCACAAGTAGCATACCATGGATTTTCCCAATAGTCACCCTTGTACCGAGTATCGCTCGGAGATGATGTACAACGATGTTGTGGACTACGAGACCCATTTTCGGGGACCCCGGTCGATGTCTAAGGTGCATATTGGAGCTTTGAAGAGATGCCAGGGCCTAGCGGACAGCGTACTAGTACGCATACACAAGTAGCATACCATGGATTCTCCCAACGGGCACCCTTGTACCGAGTATCGCTCGGAGATGATTTGTAACGATGTTGTGGACTACGAGGCCCATTTTCGGGGACCCCGGTCGATGTCTAAGGTGCATATTCGAGTTATGAAGAGATACCAGTGCCTAGCAGACAGCGTACTAGTACGCATACACAAGTAGCATGCCATGGATTCTCCCAATGGTCACCCTTGTACCGAGTATCGCTCGGTGATGATGTACAACGATGTTGTGGACTACGAGACCCATTTTGGGGACCCCGGTCGATGTCTAAGGTGCATTTTGGAGCTTTGAAGAGATGCCAGGGCCTAGCAGACAGCGTACTAGTACGCATACACAAGTAGCATACCATGGATTCTCCCAACGGGCACCCTTGTACCGAGTATCGCTCGGTGATGATGTATAACGATGTTCTGGACTACGAGACCCATTTTTGGGGACCCCGGTCGATGTCTAAGGTGCATATTCGAGTTATGAAGAGATGCAAGGGCCTAGCAGACAGTGTACTAGTACGCATACACAAGTAGCATGCCATGGATTCTCCCGATGGTCACCCTTGTACCGAGTATCGCTCGGAGATGATTTGTAACGATGTTGTGGACTACGAGGCCCTTTTTTGGACTTTAATCGAAGTATCATAGCAAAATGTGCAATATATATGATTATATACGTTTATGCAGCAGAGGGCAACCCTACATTGCGCCGCAATTAGTCGAGTATCTGATATATTTCATGAACTTATAATGATTTTCGTGCACTTATAGGGTCTTAAGGATGAAAATTTCCCATCATTCACGAATTTTGATGATAAATGATTTTTTGGGGATTTTTCTAGTATGGTGACCCTGCAAAAGTAGTGGGTAATGATCAAAGTCATCAATTTTGAGTCGTGGATGCATGATATATCCATATGTGTGAAGGTTTCCTAGTCAAGTGGAGTATATGTGCATGAAATATCATGTCATAACTCGCATAACTCTAAGTAACGAAGAGGTTATGACGTTTTGGGTTTCGACAAGGAAACCCTGATTTTGGGGGCTATTTCTTTGCTCCAGCCTGCGCATACCCACGAGAAGAAAACGGCACGGCGAGCTCGATGTGTGATGGAGGTAGCACTAGGGTGTGCAAAACATCAAAGTAGATATCAATATTGATTTTTTGAGACCTTAATGTGCTCGGACCTTCGCTCCATGGGATCACAATCAGGGATGCGGTACGATGGAACTCGAAATTTTATAAGTGAAAAACATCCAAAAAATCAGTTTTTCTCACATGCGGCGATAGTTGCCATGGTTATGGCAGGATACCGGCATTCTCATGGGGTAATGCATGTTGCACAGTTCGAGTACATCCCAATGAAGAGTCCTATCACCCTATACGAATATATATGGCCATCTACCGAGCGAAAACACCTTCGTAGTCAAAGTACTTGTGATAGTACTTTCGAAATTAATTAATTTTCTGGTGTTTTATAGCATGAAAGCACACGCGATTTACTCACACCTAAAGTTGCTTGTAGCGTGCACTATCATTCAAAATAATTCAAAAGGGTCCGAAATGATTTTTCTGAGCTGTAACTTGACCCGTGGAACCTGTTGAAAAGGCCCCATAATGGTTTTACTAAAGTACTTGTGACAGTACTGGAGCGCGGGGCAGTAGCCATAAGGCCCCTGACTTCGCCGCCGCTGCACCTCCTGTTTCGCCGCCATGGACGAAGCAGGCAGTGCCTCAGCTCGCGTCGGCCACGGAGAAGCCGCCCACGACCGAGGATGCGGCCGCCATGACGTTGCGGCTGCCGCCCCCTGAGGATTGGCCGCCCGAGGATCCGCCCTCCCCTGACTCACCTGGCTACGCCCCTTTTCGTGATGTGCCTCCCAGCGATGTTCCACACCCCTCTGTGCATCCCGGCGGTCTCGATCGAGGCGGTGGTGTCCATCTGGCTGCTGCCCGTTCACTCGCACCTGCCGACGACGAGGACGAGTGGGACCACTGCCCTGCTTACACGCAGGGGCCCATCTGGTTGCCGAGTTTCAGTGGATCACGGCCTCTCGCCGATGGCGCAATCGACCCGCCACCGGACGCATCACGGTCTGGTGGTGTGCAACATTAAAGCAAACAGACACTTGCAATGGACAGCTCTAGCTTGTAGTGCAGTAGTTTCAAACTGTGAGAGGTCCCATCGGGCCTGTAACTGCTGCCTATTTTTGCCTAGGGTTTAGGTTTGGGATGCGAGCTTGCCTATCTTGTTGTGGCACCTCACGCCTTCGGAGTGAGGTGGTGTGATGTGAGATGGGACTTTCGGCCCCCCCCATAAGGTGGGGGGCAGTCACACTCTCTCTGATCACCCCTTGACCCGAGGTGCCACGTCAGCCTGCTTCCGCCAGTTCGTTCCGCCAGTTCGATAATAAAACCTCAGAGTTATTTTATTATCTCATCTTAGTCTGCAGTGTATCACGGTGTCACACCCTGTAAGTGCTTCCGCCAGCCTAATATATATATCATATATTAGCCTTTTCTGTCAAGATTGTCGTGCGCAAACCGTACGAATCCGACATACGCAAAAAAAAAATACGGGCGTAATTAGTATTAAGCAGCGACGTTTGCAGGCTGACAGTATATCAATGGCAGAAACCATTAAGTGCAATTGCAAGTCGCACTGCTGTCTATCTTTCTCATCCGCAGATATTCAGTCTTTTCGCGAAAACATTTTCAGTATGTCGCAAAAAGATAGGAAGGAATACTTCGTGAAGGACTTGCTAAAAAACAGCTTTCGATCTGAGGACAAGTTCGACTTCAAATACTTTTTGGGCAAGAAGCAGGTATGTTTTTTTTTGAACTCGTTCATTAGCTAATGAACGGCCTCTGGCCAAAGCGCGACTCATAATTAGACACTTTGGCTACGGGAACCGTTCATTAGCTAATGAACGGCCTCTGGCCAAAGCGCGACTCACAATTAGACACTTTGGCTACGGGAACCGTTCATTAGCTAATGAACGGTCTCTGGCCAAAGCGCGACTCACAATTAGACACTTTGGCTGCGGGAACCGTTCATTAGCTAATGAACGGCCTCTGGCCAAAGCGCGACTCACAATCAGACACTTTGGCTGCGGGAACCGTTCATTAGCTAATGAACGGCCTTCGGCCAAAGCGCGACTCACAATTAGACACTTTGGCTGCGGGAACCGTTCATTAGCTAATGAACGGCCTTCGGCCAAAGCGCGACTCACAATCAGACACTTTGGCTGCGGGAACCGTTCATTAGCTAATGAACGGCCTCTGGCCAAAACGCGACTCACAATTAGACTCTTTGGCTGCGGGAACCGTTCATTAGCTAATGAACGGCCTTCGGCCAAAGCGCGACTCACAATTAGACACTTTGGCTGCGGGAACCGTTCATTAGCTAATGAACGGCCTTCAGCCAAAGCGCGACTCACAATTAGACACTTTGGCTGCGGGAACCGTTCATTAGCTAATGAACGGCCTTCGGCCAAAGCGCGACTCACAATTAGACACTTTGGCCGCGGGAACCGTTCATTAGCTAATGAACGGCCGCTGGCCAAAGCGAAATTTTTCTTGGACCTTGTGATAGATTGTGTAATGTCATCACAGGAATGTGGAATATTGTATCATAAATTTCTAAATAAATTTCATAAAGTACATCCGCGACGCGTTGGTCGAGTTGGTACGGCGCTAGGCTATGAACCTCGCACTCGTGGGTTCGATTCCCACTAAGGGTGTAGGTTGCGCAGATTTAAGGCGTGGTTTGGAGAGTGCTGACGAGCACGCGACGGCCGTCCCGCCTGCAGACGTGCAGTGCTGGGGGTGTCTCCCAAGCGTCTTAGATCCAGCCAACCTATAAAAACCCTTATGCGTTTCCTTGGATAATTTGTTAATCATTTTTTAGTGACGGTGTCTTTTGTTTTGTAACAGGTGTGCTTTAAGTTCTACTATATGGCTTACGGCATCAGCTACGGGTATCTTCACGACTGTCGGACACGCGTGCTCGAGGGCCGACACACGTTTGTTCATGGATTGACGTACGAGGAGGACAACCGCAAGATTTCCCTGAAACGCGAGTCGGTCGTCGCATGGCTCGAGAAATATGCGGACGAATACGGACAACCCCAACCTGACAAACCCGAGAAGCACCTTTCGGATGGATTGACCATCGAAGAGCTGTGGGACGAGTACATCGAGGGCTTGCGTGAGGATGAGGAGAGCAAGAAGCTCTCTCTCAGTTACTGGTACAAAATATTTGAAGAAGATTGCAGCAAGTGGCTCAAGATTCCATCGGTGAACCGATTTTCTCACTGCGATGTTTGCGCGTCCTTCAAGTTATTGAAGGAAGGCTTAACCAAATCTCAAAAAGGTGAATATTCATGAATAGCTTTGTGATGTGTTTATATGCTTATGTAATTTGTTCACTGACCCGAATTTGTGTATCATGCACAGCGCAATACAACGGGCCTCTCAACAAACATCTGGCAATCGCACGAGCGGAGCGCCAGAAGTTCTACAAACATGGTCGGAAAGCGAATATGACCAAGAGCATTGCCATGAACAAAACTTGGCATAAGTATGCCTCGGTGATCATCGATGGCATGACGCAGTGGACCACCCGACTGCCACACTTTCGACGTATCCCTAAACATCTGGACTCTAAGGACTTCCTTGACGTGCACAACATGGGGAGCATGATCGAGAACGTGGGCCGCTTTATGGATTTCAACTACGCCAACTTCAAGGACGATGCGAACTTCCTTGTCAACGTTTTGCACCGGGATATCCTCCGCATTCAAGAGCATCGACGCAACGGGGACGGGGAAAATTCATACCCGATGCCGGAAGTATTGTATGCACAGCTTGACAATGTGAGCACCAACAAGAGCAAGTTGATGTTGGCATACGCAGCTTGGCTGGTGCACACGGACGTCTTTCGCAAGGTGAAACTCAACTTTCTGATGGTGGGACATACGCACGAGAACATTGACCAGATGTTTTCACGCTTCTCCGTGCGTCTACGACGCAAGCAAGCTTGGCCGCTCGACGAGATGATAGAGGTCGCACAAGAATGCTTTACGGATGGTGTAATATGCGAGCACACCGAGAAGATCTTCGACTTCAGCTCTTGGTTTGATGGTCACGTCTTCGATTGCCATAATATTTTGGCACAGCAGGCTTTCAAGTTCAAGATGAACGAGCACGGCGAAGTGGGCATGCAGTACAAACAGTATTCCATTTCACCAAAATGGTTACCCGAGACTCCATTGCCAAAGCTTGTTTCTATACCCCCTGACGCGGGGCCTGGATACATCAAGCTGATTCCTTTTACCGAAGAAGGCATCGAAAAGCTTGAGCATACCTTACAGGCGTTGAAGGACATTTTGGGCACAAAGCTCACGGAGGTGCACGAAAAGTTTTGGCGCGAGGATGTCATCGAGAAACAGCGCCACCTAACTGCTGGTGGAGAATGTCAAGCGCCCGCGATACCCTTCCAGCATCCCGAGAAAATCGCCATCGAGCGCAATGCCACCTTGGTTCGACTGATAGAGGCGCCTGCGTTGGCGATAGAAGCTGCCGGGGCTGCCGCCGTCCCCGCTATACCGGTGCGCATCCAACGCCGAATTGATCGAGCGCCGATAGAAGTGTACAACGGTAAACGGAAACACCAAGGTCGAGCCCAAAAGCGAGCAGAGCAGTACGTGGACAACGCCCAGTGGGAGGTCACCTACGGCCAGATGACAGTCGGCAGCTTTGCAGTGGCTCTCGCGGTGGAATCTGAAAACGACAAGTTCGCTTTCCGCGTACAACTGAAGCGAAGCGAATGGTCGGATCCGTTGTACTTGGTGAAGGTGGAGGCGCGCTATCCGTCAACTCAACAGCTGCTATATCGCTATTTCCAACCCAAAAAGCACACCGACACCAAGAAGAAGCACCTCGGCAAGCAGCTTGCGAGTCACGCAGGAGCTTTCGCAGCGCCACCGGGGCACCGACCGTCTACCGAGACTTTCGATAAGAATGAAATAGTGCTGGCATGGAATGTGGATGCGAAAGACCCCGAACGGAGTATACCGAACGAGCAATACGCGCGGATAGTCGTCGCTTTGCTTGCACAACAATCCAAACGCACGCGCAAGGACCTAGGTGACTTGAATGAATCGGATGATTCCGATGAAGACGAAGCTTTTGATAATTGCGTAGCGGTAGCGGTAGCACCTGAAGTGGACGCGTAAAGCAAGACGGAAAAAAACATGTAAATAATACAGTAAGAGTCAACCAATAAGAAAACAGAGATTTCGGGGTCAGCCAGCTTTTCTCCTAAACTTGTGACCCCCCCCAGCTTCGGTACCTAAGAGAGCCGACGAAATAAGAGAAAACCGCTTATTTTGCCAGCTAGCTTTTCTCATCCTTAAGAGTGAAAAATCAGTTTTTCTCGTATTGGATTCGCAGCACATCCTCACTTCGAAAAAACCGCCCACTACCGTGATGGACGACGCGACACGTTCACAATTGCGGTAACTTATTAGTGATGTTAGGGAAGGTCTACTCGCACAAGATGACTTTTCTAACATCAAAGCCGTACTTATTTTGCTATATTTTAAGAAAATGTCCTGGGGTCTAGCCAGCCTCCATATTTCTTATTTTTGCCAATCTCTTAACTTTTAAAACCAGCCAGCTTTTCTCCTAAACTTGTGACCCCCCCCCCCCCCAAAAAAGCTGGCTGGTTTCTTAACGTAGCTTTCTCTTATTGGTTGACTCCTACTGTATGTGTATAACGTGTATATAGATTCTGAGTCAAAAGTTCTTTGTGTTTTCACTCCTCCTAGATTTGGAAAAAGTACATTTGACCTAAATTTTGTACCATAAAAACCATTAAATCTAATGCACAACCTGCACTTGCATGTTCTTGACTGTTAAAATGCGGCTTTTTAATCCTATCATGAGGTAAATAAGGCAATATCATTTTCACATGAGAATATCATTTTCATCGAATAGTGTGTTGAACGCTCAGAGCCCTTTGACTCTTTTGAGTCGCTGCTGGCGGTTCGCATCCCCAACAGCGAAGATCCTGACCGTGGCATCCGTGAGTTCAATGGCCTGTTGCGGGACGTTCAGCGTTCCCACAACTTGCCAGAGGACGCGGTGAAGCGGCAGTTTCTCAAGGCTCTCGGCAACTCGGCACTGTATCGTGAATTGGCTAATTCTCTGGCTCGAGCTGACCAGCGGCAGGGAGTGTCTCTTCTGACTATCCAGGCTCGTGTGCGGGAGCAGTTCCGCCACGGCCTGAAAGTCTCTGGCACCCCTGTTTCTGCTTTGTCATTCGGCGATGGCGCGTCTGACCTGACTGCGGCGTTGTCCAGTCTGCAGAGGCAGCTGGAGCGCATGCAGCAGGACATTCGTGACCTGAAGCGGCAGAAGCGGGAAGGGGCACCGCCTGCGGGCAAGCACCTTACCCGCTTTGCTGCTAAGCATCATCGTGCTGGTGTTAAGCCACTTGGCACCGCTCCTCCTGTCTCGTTTGACAAGAAGAGCGGTGCCTTTGTGCCTCACTGCAGAAATGCGGAGTGTGCACAAAGTGGTTTGAAGCACTGGCATGCTGAATGCCCCAACGGCGGTCCTCAGTCTGCCCACTATTGTGGTGCAGTTGAGAACTATGAGACTGACTGCCTGGCTGTTCGTTTCCAGCGTTTCTACGACGCTGGGGATGAACATGCCTTCGAGTCGCTCTGCGCGATGGAGGGACGCCCAGAGGTGGTCGAGCTGTCGGCACATTCTTTTGTGCCGGCTGAGCCCACGTCTCTGCGGCACTTTCAAGATGCGGCGGCTTCCGCTCAGGATGCGGCGGCTGACGATGACGGCATGGCTCAGTTTGGTCTGGCCACATTCCACTCGGGTGCACGGGGCTCGATTCCGCCACCGCCTGCGGTTCGGCATCCCTCTGCACTCGTGGCTGGTGGTGTGCCTGCGGCTCATGAGTCATGACCCGCCACTCATATCCCTGGCTCTCTCGGCTTGCCTGGCTCTGTCCCGTCACTCCGGCTCGGCGGCTCTGCACCGGCTCCGCTGTTTGCTGGCATGAGGATTGAGACTTCTGACATTGGCTCTGAAGTCTCTGACAATGACCACGGCTCTGACAATGGCTCTGACAGCGGGCAGCAAGCGGCTTTTGGCTCCTTCGGCACTCTTGATCATGACTCTGACGGGGGAGCATTGCCAGCGGCCGGTGGCAGTCTGGCTCCGGTGTACCGTCCGCGGACTCCGCCGAGTTTTCTCCGATGTGCTTTAATGTCTTCAGTGCTTTGCTGTTCTCTGCTGGCCAGCGCTACGGCATCTCTGGTTGCCGTGGGCGGTGGTGACAGGGGCCTGGTTGAGCCCGGAGCCACCGCCCGTCGGTCTACGGGAGATCTCTTTGCTTCGGATCCACCACTTGGTGCTGCGGGCATCCGTGATTGGCCGCCATATGGTGGAGTTCTTCTGCGTTCTTCTTCGATGCTCAAACCGCCGTGGGAATCTACTTGTTTAAGTTCTTCAGTGTTTTTGGAGTCTTTGCAGTCTTCGATTACTTTACATTCTGCTGTGGATCCACCTTACCCACTTGGGTCTGGTGGTGCTAAATTTGAAACAGACAGCTTACAATTCACTTCGGGGTTCCTCTGTGCTTACATCCCGACCGCTGAACTCAGCCCTGCTGACCAGCCTCAAAGTGGCTCAGTTTACTTCAATTGTCCTGGCAGCTTGATTAGCTTTAGCCCAGTAGTGGGATGACCGGGTCAAGACCCCGGCACCCAGCTAGAAGTGATCGGTTTCCACCGAAGTGAATGTTAGGTGTTTGTTTATTATCTCGTGGCTGTATATCCTGTGCCTGCTTTGCTAGGTAGTCACACCCACGGGTGGTGTGCTGGACTTCGGGTTTAGGCTTAGTTATTATGGGCTCTGACTAGCCCCTAGCCTGACCCTGCTTCCGTATCGTGTCCGTGACATCCTAGCACTGTACTGTACAGTAGTACAGTACAGTAGTACAGTATTGCTTCACTGTCTGGGTTTCCGAGAGCATAAAGCCTCGGCCAGACACTGTTTATGTGATTATCAGTTTGATGCTCAGCGAGCTTAGCCGGACAGCGTATCTGTCTTCCTCGCACAAGTTCCATAACGATAAGATGAAAACGTTTATTTTGTCCAAGCTCTGCTTGAAAACGTTCACCGAGCTGGTTTGAAATTCTGAACTCGGCAGATATGACTCCACGTGGCTCAAATTTATTCGCTTGCCCAGCGCGAGGACTCCACAAAACGAGGAGAAAAGTTTGAGACACCTCTGGAGGTGGCTGAAAATTTGTTCCTCGTTCCTTGTTCTGAAGATCAGTATAAATGATATATAAATGATATAAATGGTCGCTTTTGAGGATTTAGGAATAAAGATGCAAAGTTCGCGCGCGGGCAGAATCCTCGTCCAGAATGGCATTCTGGACGAGGAAATTAATGATGCAAGAACAGTA
>LGRX02004376.1:38788-84093 GCA_001247695.2 Cymbomonas tetramitiformis
AGGGTTCGGCGATCGCGGAATTTTGCGATACGATCACCTTGTTCGCGATCAGATCGTATAAGTCAAACATACGATCAGCTTGACCAAAAAACTGAAATTTCGGTTATACGATCATGATCGCGACCAGATCGCGATCAGATCGCGATCAAGCACTGAAAATCGGGATTTTCGCGCGCCGAGCCGCGGAGACGAGTTGCTGAAACGTTGAGACTCACTCCGCATGCCGTGGAATGAGAAATTGAGGTCAACAGGTCATATATGCGGCAATCATCGCGGTGATATGAAATAAACAAACGATAATGCCGTGAAATCGGAAATTGCGGTGATATGAAATAAACAAATAATAGTGCCGTGGAATGAAAAATTGCGGTCATATGCAATCCTTGCGGTGATATGAAATAAACAAATAATGCCGTGGGATGAGAAATTGCGGTCATATGCAATCCTTGCGGTGATATGAAATAAAGTAACACTAAACAAATAATGCCGCGGAATGGAAATTTGCGGTCATATATATGCAATCCTTGCGGTGTTATGAAGTAAACAAATGCCGTGGAATTAGGGTCATATATGCAATGAGGAGGCATTATTCACAACGTTTTGATAAATGCAAAGATGGCAAAGAGGGATAAGACATTATTTCCGATATTTCATGAAATATTGCTACTGGTACAAATATTACTTCCGAGTGCCATATATGAAATATGTTAAGCACACTCATCATCATCATGAGCTACCGACGTCGCAAACTGCTGTCTACTAAGATGGTTGAAGTTGGTAGGAGTGTTGTTCTTAATGGACTCAGGATCAATGGGCGCGTGAGGGTCAATTTCGGGCTTGTCAGAATCAAGCTCAACGGTTTGCTCAACAAGCTCAACAGACTCGACCTCACTGGCTATCACGACGAGCGCCTTGCTGTTTTCAGACTCAACTTCAGGTTCCAGTACGTCACACACCGTCTCCATCTCACTTTCAGGGTTTAACAGTGACCGAAATTCTGCCTCGGTCTCCATGTCCATCATACAATTCAAACACGGATATATGAAAGAAGCAGCGACGGCCTCCACGCTCCATGCAAGCCAAGGGATCGGTTCTGATGTCCACGATGAAGCAATGAGACTAAGAAAAGCGCCGGAACACCGACAGAGTAAACCCGATTTTTGATCGCGATCATGATCGCGATCAGATCGTATAATCACAAAAAATAGGGGTGATCGCGAACAGACCATATTTTATACGATCAGGCCTGTTCGCGAACTGATCGCGATCATGATCGCGATCAT
This sequence comes from Cymbomonas tetramitiformis, assembly GCA_001247695.2. Lineage (NCBI taxonomy): Eukaryota > Viridiplantae > Chlorophyta > Pyramimonadophyceae > Pyramimonadales > Pyramimonadaceae > Cymbomonas > Cymbomonas tetramitiformis. Next base: position 40,072 of record LGRX02004376.1, read on the forward strand.
GATCGCGATCAATTTTGCGATCGCCGAACCCTGGTTATTTCATGTTGGGACAGGGTACGGGCGCTGGGAACTTGTCCAACTTTTCTGATGACTGCATGTCACGGCTGCGTCTATCGCGTGAGACAGTGACCACAATGAACGTCGCCGGCAGCAGACGGTGAACACATGTCACATCGACATCGCGGACACCATTGCCGCTGCCGATGTCGTTGCGTGACTGCTTACTCGTTACTGTGACACTCGTTCTTCGTTGACCCATCCCAATCCGCAATTGCATCGTAAAATTCTTCAGCTACAGTACGCAATTTCTTCAACGTTCCGCCGCCTCATGGGGCGAACGGTGCTGTGACTGTTGTGATACACGCAGGGATTTCCAAAGTGCTCGGCTACTTTTATTTTTCAGTTCGCTTATCATAATGTGTAAACTTATGATACTATGTGTGCGCAGGTCATGTATCGCAGGTATCCGATGGCGAGGAGGGACGCGCGCTCTTGAGATGTGGAAGTCGAGGTTGGCGAATGCCAACCTTGCTTGGGATGAAACCCAACCATATCGAACTTATCGTATTAAGATATATATATTTCACGTTTGCATCCTTGGCATCTATGCAAAGTATGAGGAGCATTGAGTGAGAATAAGTCCTAGGCTGTTTTGGTTTTTGGTTCATGGCGCATTCGCGACCTCTTGGGGTGTGGAAGTCGAGGTTGGTCTAAACCAACCTTGCTTGGGATGAAACCCAACCACACCGGATTATCTTATCGCACCTATCTTAGTTAAGTGATATATATTAGAAGTTTGAAGGTCTTTCGAGAACGTTAAGGCGATGGCTGATTTTGTTTTTTGGGGTCGTAATAAATCATGGAAAACAAAATCAGCCTACGAACTTGTCCTAGCCGTTTGAGGCTCAAACCTTACAGGTTCTTTGAGAAAAATGTACCGATGAGATAAGTTCGATGTGGTTGGGTTTCATCCCAAGCAAGGTTGGTTTAGACCAACCTCGACTTCCACACCCCAAGAGGTCACGAATGCGCCATGAACCCAAAACCAAAACAGCCTAGGACTTATGTCCACTCAATGCTCCTCATACTTTGCATAGATGCCAAGGATGCAAACGTGAAATATATACGATAAGTTCGATATGGTTGGGTTTCATCCCAAGCAAGGTTGGCATTCGCCAACCTCGACTTCCACATCTCAAGAGCGCGCGTCCCTCCTCGCCATCGGATACCTGCGACATGACCTGCGCACACATAGTATCATAAGTTTACACATTATGATAAGCGAACTGAAAAATAAAAGTAGCCGAGCACTTTGGAAATCCCTGCGTGTATCACAGCAGTCACAGCACCGTTCGCCCCATGAGGCGGCGGAACGTTGAAGAAATTGCGTGTCACTGTAGCTGAAGAATTTTACGATGCAATTGCGGATTGGGATGGGTCAACGAAGAACGAGTGTCACAGTAACGAGTAGTAAGCAGTCACGCAACGGCATCGGCAGCGGCAATGGTGTCCGCGATGTCGATGTGACATGTGTTCACCGTCTGCTGCCGGCGACGTTCATTGTGGTCACTGTCTCACGCGATAGACGCAGCCGTGACATGCAGTCATCAGAAAAGTTGGACAAGTTCCCAGCGCCCGTACCCTGTCCCTTTCATGTTTTCTTATATTGGGGAAAAAATCGGAGATGGAATCGAAGATCCCCCTCTTTTGAAAAATCGGGAAAAAATTCAGTCGTCTTAACACTGTGTGTCAGAATCGTCAGAATTGTCATATATTGTAGGAATTCACGAATCCCGTTAACAGTGCGAAAAAATGAAGCCAGAGCGTAGGCTATATACACTGTGACACTGTACGCTGTACACGACACAGTATATAAATGGAGGCTTCATTCAAATACCCATGAATAATGCCTCAGTTAGATAAAGTTACATTTTTGTCTCAGTTTTTTTGGTCTTCATTCTTCAAATCTGAGAAATGTGTGCACGGATTCCGAAAATTCAGTCGTCTTAACACTGTGCGTCATCCGTCATAACCGTCAGTTTTGTCATATTTCACGAATTCGCCAAATTCCCCTTAACAGTGCGAAAAAATGAAGCCAGAATCGTAGGCTGTACACTGTACGCTGTACACGACACAGTGTAGCGGTAACACGACAATATAAAATCCGTTGAAGCCATTGTATAAAATATATACGACATTGTATTATACGAGTTGAAGCCATCATTTTTATCCAGCCAATTAAATCAATGTGAGCTGTGACACTGTAACACACGACTCAGTGTGTCACTGTACACACGACACGACACGACACGACACGACATGACAGTATAAATAAAATTAAATATAAATATAAAGGTCATCCATGAATGACAAGGTATGACTTCACAGTGCGGTAATAATTAAATTTCAATTATATTTAACCCAGGTCATCAGTGAATACGATAAACTGGGGCGGAGCCCCTCATGTAGCTCCTCCCTTCATTACATGCGCTCATGCATAAATGACAACGTATGACTTCACACGGCGTTAATAATGTAATTCGTGTCATCAGAGAAAAATGAAAGGGGGTCCGGGGTCTCCGCCCCCGTGAGGTACCCAACCCCTCCTCCTCCCTCCCCCCCCGCGCTCTTGGCCGCCTCATTTGTCGCGGGTCTCTACCTTCACATGATGATGATGCGGATGATGGATACTCAGGGGGGGGTTTATTTTTTCCACACCTGTACGTTCACGTACCCCCTATATGGATTTCCTGATGAAAGCATTTCGAGAACCGTTATCTAAAATGGTACAGCACCGGGAAAAGCTCTCAGCGCGCAGGCATAGGCATGTCAATTGCCCCGCGCGATACAGCGTTAAGAAACGATTCGGCTCTCATACTCGATACTTGTACTGTGGAGTGTGGACAGACGGTCATACATCAGGTGATCGGGTGATCACATCAGGTCACGGCCGACGGGTCAAAAAACTGATGGTTTTCTGATCAGTGTAGGATGACAGGCAGTATGACTGTCATCCGGAGCAGATCTGAAAACTGAGGTTTTCTGATCAGTCGGAGGCCTAAGAGGCCAGCAACGGACTGAGAGGGCCTCTTGCCGTGTTACTGTGATTGTGTGGACTTTCCCACCCGCCCTCCCTTGTGATTCAGGTACGGATGAGGAGAGGCCGCTTTCAGTGCAGGAGCTGCAGGACTTGGAGGACCTGGAGCAGCTGGGCTCTGAGCTGGAGGCCGTGCAGATCCGGCCCGCAGAGGGGCAGTCGGCTCATTAGAGTGTAGGTAGAGGAGACTAGGACCTGTGCCTGTTCAGTGCCGACCGCTGTGATGAGAGGTAGCTATAGTGATCCTTCGGTGGGGGGCTGCGAAGCTACCTCATGCTGCTTCTCATCTAGGCACTGTTCAGTAGGCTTTGCTAGGTGATGGCTTTGCTATTGCTGTCATGCCTGACTCTGAGCTGGAGCGGGTAATTATGCTTTTTGAGGGTTTCAGCCCTAGCATAGCATTTTAGGTCCATAGTCTGTACTCTGTAGGGCAATGCATCCCCATCCCAGGCACTGCAATATGGATGCATGCAGTGTCAGGTGCAATTGTGGTGGCTGGGGGGATACCAATGGCCCGAGGCTCAGGCTGGTGGCAGTCGGGGGGTGGTGATGGTGGTGGGAGGGGAGTGGTGGAGGTGGGAGGGGTGGTGGCAGTGTCCAGAGTGTCCTCGGAGATGGTGGAGGCCACTGAGGTGCTGCCGGTCAGGAGGTCAGTCAGGTAGGGCACAGGGCACTGGGTGTTGCAGTCCACGGTGATGTCTGTCTGGACTGGGGCGGTGGCGGTGCTGTTGGCTGAAGCCAGTGACTCAGCTACCTGGTGCTGCCGCTCAAGCTTCTGCTGCTGCTGCCTGGCCTTCTTCTGCTTCTCCTTGTCCCGCTTCCTCTGCCGCTTTGTCTTCTCCCAAGCCGGGTCCTCGTGGTCCGGGTCCTCCCTCAAGTCAGTAGCCGTGACGGTGTCAAAGTACCTGAAGACGAGGAGGGCGGGGGGCTCCAGCTGGGGGAAGGAGAACTGGGTGTCGGGTGGAGAGGCGGAGGGGGAGAGGGAGCTGAAGGGATTGGGGGAGAAGTGGTTGGCCGAAGCCGAGGGGGGTGGGTGAGGTGAGGGGCCAGAGAACTGAGGGATCCAGGCTTACCGGGTGAGGGCGGGCCACCCGCCTCATCATCCTCCTCTCGCCCGGAAGCCGACCGCCTTAGCCGGATGGTGAAACTCCAGAGCGGTTGGGGGTGGCGGAGGGGTGGGCCTGGAGCAGGCAACCTCCGCTCAAGCCCGCCGCCGGATGCGGTGGCCGGGCCGATGCACTCGGGGGGTGAGGTGGGGGTGGCAGGGGGTGCGGTGGGGGTGGCAGGGGGTGCGGGTGTGGAGGGACGGGGGGCAGAGACATGGTTCACAGATGGAGGGGGGCCGGCCTTTACCCACATGTCGGCCTTCTCAGCCAGCGTGCAGGGACAGCCGAACCTGCCGAGGGAGTGGGTGACGGTCTTGCCGTACTTGTACTTGCAGGAGCGGCAGGGGTGGCCGATGGACTTGTCATTGGGGTCGGAAGGGGTGAACTTCAAGTTGTCCCAGGTGCCAGAGGGGGTGGAGTCCTTGTTGGTGGAGCCGGTGTGCTTGAGCTTGGAGGCTTTGTACAGGGCCCTCTCGTGCTCAATGAAGGCAGATCTGGTGCCGCCCCGTAGTGGTGAGCGGGGCCTGGATGGAGGTGGTGTGGTGGCCCGAGGGTGCGTACCCTTGCCACCCTTGCCCCCCTTGCCGCCCTTGCCATTAGGGTGCTTCTCTCTCGGCTTGGTTGTGTCAGCCGAGCCCCGCCCCCCCTCACGGACTTCCCCCGTCATGGAGGCAGCTCGGGGGCGGGATGAAGAGCCAGGGAGCTGGGAATGGTGGGCAAAGCCCTGGGTGTACCATACATTCCCGATGGCCTCAATGAACTTCTGAAGACCACCGGGGAAGCCAGAGGAGGTCAAGCGGTTGTTCTCCTCGTAGGTGCGGATGACCTCGAAGTACAGAGGGATGTTGAAGAGGTGCTCGGCCGTGTCCTGGGAGGCCCGTAAGATGTCAATGAGGACCTCCTGCTCCTGCTGTCCAGAGAAGGCGGGGTGGAGCTGCCTGTGGTTGCCGATGAGGGTGGCGAAGGTGTTCAGCTTCAAGGCGGGGTCCTCGGACTCAGAGATTCGGAGGGCCTTGGCCTTGGTGAGGTTGGAGTGGTCCGTGGAGGGGGGGTAGGTGATCAGGCGGCAGTGCACGTGCAGCAGAAGCAGCCTGCCGTCCACCTGAGCCTGGGGGGAGTCCTTCACAATTTGTGACAACACAATCTGTGTGTTGGCACAAGTGGCCGCAAGTAGAAGTTGAGCTAGAAGGCCATTGGAGATACCGTCGTAGGGCTCGTCCTTCAGTCGGTGTTGAAGATTGAGCAGTGCTGGGGCGTGGCCAGGTCGGGTGGCGGTGAGCACACGGGTCAGGGCGTCACAGAACTTCTTGAACACAATGTCGCCGCCCGCGGTGAGGAAGTTCAATTGGAGTTCACGTTGTTGTTGGCGCTCGTGAATATCCGTGAGGGCATAGTAGGCGGTCTTCAACTGCTTCAGGAGCGGAGTGACGTCAGGGGTGGTGGAGCGGGTGTCGAAGGCGCTGGTGTTGTCGTCCATGATGTGCTTGATCTTGGTTGGAGGAAGTTCTTGCCCGTCTCGATGTTGCAATGGCGTCACCTCTGGAATAGTTTCCAATTCCTTGGTGGTGTCGAACATCTTGTCCGAAGTAATTACGACTGAAGATGACGTCGAAGATGAAGTAGTTCTACTCGCAACAGTGCGAGCCAGTGAGGTGGCGTTGACGCATTCGTCGCGGACTTTGATTAAGTCGTTGAAGATGGTCTCGTTGAGTTGGTTGACGTCGTTGAGTTCTTCCTTCGTGACGTAATTCTCGTGGATCTCGTCGGATTGGGCAGATGAGCGCTGAAATGCTACTACAAGCGAGGTGACGGTGGTGGAGAGCTCAGCCATGTTGGCGGTGACGGCATGGAGGTCTTGAAGAAGGGCGTTGATCGTGATGGAGATTTCTTCGTTTGTTGGAGATGGCGGAAGAGGTTGACGTGAAGTAAATAAACGTCGTTGAGCATGTTGTTGACGCTCTTGTGTTGGCGGTTGGGATCCCGGAGTTGTAGTTGGCGTGAACGAGGACATGGTAGACCTTCCGGACCGTTGGTGGCGGTGAAGGTGACGATGTTGCGCAAGTCGTTCTCGTAGGGGTTGAGATGTAGTTTTTCTCTAAGATTTGTTAATTTTTAAAAAATTGGCCAGCGCTTCCGCCGTAAATGCTCGTAATGAAGCCGAAATCCAAGGCGTCCCCTAAATTCCGGCAGAGCGTGTGATAATTAACGGACGCAATTTAACATTGAAGTTGAAATAAGAGCCGAGAGGGCAATCGTAAGTTAATTCCCAATCATAAAAGGTTGTGGCAAGTTAAAATTCACGCCGGCCCGACCTGCGGAGGGTTAGTGCAGGCGGAAAAGGCAATTCTCAAGTAATTTTTGTTACTGCCAGTTCGATGCGCTTTTGACGGCTAATTTGAAATTTGTTGTGTCATCAGAGATTGCAGTGGTGCGTCGTGGTCAAACATAACCTAATAGATAGTTTGAAACACATATAGGGTAGAATATTCTATATATCCGTGTTTTAATACTATCGCTGTACGCAAAAATATGAGGCTCAAACGGTGATAATATGTCTGTAAAAGATAGAACATATGAGAGTCTGAGAGTCTAAGTAGCTTATGCTACGTGCGCTGTGTAAGTCTGTACGAGTACGGCTACGGTGATGCTCGAGTACTCTAACACGTGGCTCGCAGTCTCTGTCGCTATGACTCGCGGTCTCGAGCCGAATAATAATGCCGTCATCTGTCACATGCATCGAGGAATGTCATACAGGGGGCAGTACGGTATATCTAGTCCCCCGTGATAATGATGGTATTTGCAGGCCTCAGTCCTTTGGCACGAGGGGCGTGTGCCCGCATGCAGAAGGCTGGGGTCGGCAGTCGGGTCGTGGGACCCTGATTCCTGTCTGACGGGAGTCCTTGATTTTTGGCACTTCTGGATATGTCGTATTATTATTTTGTAATTCCACACGCAGTGCACCGGCCGGGTTCCATTCACATATGTGTCATATGTGTCATGCAAGCTGGGCTATGTAGCCGCAGCTGATTAGAAAACCTAAAAAGTGAAATTAGCAAGCGAAGGAACTGCAACCGCAACCGTCGCGTCGGGTCAAGGGTCACAGGTCAAAAAAGCACGGTTCTCTCAAGGATCGGTCCTCTTATTTTTTAATGTCTATTAAAAAAATTGGCGGCATGATCCCATGCACGTTTCGTATACGTCTGCTGTTCCAGATACCTCCTGCATCACTATATATCACGGCTGGTTGGCAGCTTCCGCCGGATTGACAACTGTTAAAAGCGTACCAAGAGCAACAAACGGTTCGACCTCCAGCCGTTGTCCTTGATCGAGTTCCCTGTAACAAATTTACAAAACCTATTCGTAGGTATCACAGCTATCATGTCTAGCACAACCTGTGTGTCAAACGTGTCTTCCGAGAGTGCAGACGACCAACCTCGCGAGGAAACATGGACGTGTGTTTATGTTTCGCAAGCGGAAGAGGTATGGCTCACCCTCGTAAACCTCCCAGTTTGCAGAGTTCTGGTGGAAGCTGAATCACAATACAGTTGAACGCGTTATCGTTTGATCTCGGCACGGTAACAGCAACCGTGGTACTTTCAGGCACATTTCTTTTTGCGTGAACCCGACTCGTGTTCTTTGATGTTGCGCACAGGCGAACTGCAGCCCAGAAAGCCGTTTCGAGATACTCGACGTTATCGGGGAAGGAGCTTTCGGTACTGTGCGTAAGGTGGCGCATTTCAACCTTTAGAAACGACAATCGCTGGCCTCGTTTGGGGCGATGCCTTGAGTCTTTTTTGAAAGCGGGTGCTCCAAATCCGTGAACGCCTTGTCGGGTGGCATATCCATCACCCGCAGATTCGCTAAATGGTATTGCGACTGTTTTGGACTACCTGCCTTGCGCCTGCACAAACATAGGAAAGTTGGACTTTCATACGTCCGTCACAGGTTGGGACCTTGCATGTTCTCGCGGCGCTGACCGACTCAAGCTATCTGCAGGTGCTCCCGAGGCCGGGGAACCAGCAAGTGTGCGAAGATGCCGCGAAGCAGCACTTTTTTGCCTTGAAAAGTATTCCCATCAAGACTAGCGGAATGCAGGTAGACTGGAAGAGAGAAGTGGAGATAGTCAAAAAGTTTGATCATCCGAGAGTGGTGCGATGCTACGACACTTTCATCACCAAAAACGCGGAGCAGGAAGTCGAAACAATACACCTCCAGATGGAGATCTGCGCCCGCGGCTCTCTGGAAGATTTGCTCGAAGACCACGCCAAAAACAAGACCCCCATTCCCGAGGAAGTGATCATTCGTCATTTCGTGTCCGTGCTGGAGGCCCTAGTGTACATACACAAGGAGGGCTTTTTGCACCGCGACATCAAGCCTGCGAATATCCTGGTCACTGAAGACGGTACAACGAAACTCGGGGACTTCGGGCTGGCGAAGAACGTCACGGTACGTGTGTGGCAGTGTTTCACTAGCCCGTCGCGCGCTGTTCCCGTCGTTCCGCGCATCGCCCTTCTTGCACTGCTTTCGCAGGTGGTCACGGGTTTACCTGCCATCTCACTTCAAAGGCTTGCACGCAGGTATCCCCCGGCGAGACCTGCTGTGGCAGTCTTGACTATATGGCGCCAGAAATTTTAAGTGGGCACGGCAATCAGACTGAAAAAGTCGACATCTACAGCCTCGCCTGTGTGGTCTGCAGGCTCTGCACCTTGAAAAAGCGCCCGCCTCCGAGAACGGAGACCACAAATCCGCCTATTCCTCTCCACTATTCAGGCTGGCTGAAACAGGTCATCATTCACATGTTGCACCACGACGTCGCCACGCGCCCCACAGCTTGTGAACTCCTCAAAACCATCCAGTACCAGCTCGGGCAGTACTCCTTCAATGCCGATCTAGCGGCTGCAGCTGTGGTGCGCCTCGATCTTGCAACTTCCAGGAGCCCTCTGGAGGTCGAAGCGGTTGCCGCCGGCACCCTCTCGCTGAGTGTCTACTGTGAAGTGCCCTCTGTCGAGGGACACCAGCAAACGAGCCCTGCCTGATATCGGTGATACATCCACGCTGTTTGCTTTGTCCAAGGAAACTGTATTCAACAAATAGAAGGAGCATATTCAAGAATCTTTATGTGCGAAGCTGCAGCGCGTGTTCTGTACAAACCTACATGCGAACTTCCGCACGAACCTACAGCAGGCTTCGAGTTCTCCACTCCATGCTCACTTCATCCCGCACAACCCCGCAGTGTCGCTCGTAGCATCCAGATAATCATCAGCGTACCAGCACCCCCCCACCCTTGGGCGCCCATGATTCAGTCATTGGTTTTTTCTTTGTGTGCAGGATGGCAGCCCAGAGCAGCATGCGACCAAAGCTGAGGCGCATGTCAATCCTATCTCGCCGCCACCGCAGGTAACTGGAGCGGCGCAGGCATCTGATGCCTCGGGGCTGGGCGCTGCGACGACTGCAGAGGACAGCGCCGCGGCTGGCCCGGCCGCTGCGCCGCAAACACCCTCTGGCTACGGCGGCGCAAACCCGGCACAGCAAGGGACGCTTGCCATGCCAGACGTTCCTGAAGCACTCGTCTGCGTTCCCACGGTTCCGCCGGCACTGGACGAGAGATCTCAGCCGCCAGTCGGAGATGTGGCGGAGGGGGAAAGCTGGGTGAAGGTCACCACCACGATGCCAAAGGGGGAGGGGGCGCGCCGCACGTCGATGTATGGCGATTCGGACGAGGACGAGGACGAGGACGAGGAGTTTTCCGCAGTGAGGCTCGCCAGTGCGCGGTTGGATCTCGCACGCGTGGGTGAGCTCATCGCGTCCTCACAGGAGACGCTGACACACATCGTCGGCCGTGACGTCGTCATCCTCCTCGGAAAGACCGGCACGGGCAAGTCAACGCTCATCCACGCGCTAGCAGGGTGCTCACTGCAGCGCCGCCAGCACCGGTCCGCAGAGGACGGCTTCTGCAAGGACGTGTACGAGCCAAGAGAGGTGCTGCCGGGTTTCGCCATCGGGCACGACATGAAGTCCGAGACGAAGACGCTTCGGCATTTTGAGCGCCCTACGGCGGCTGGGGACGCAGTAGTGTATTTAGACTCCGCAGGGTATGAGGACACCGCGGGCGTCGAGGTCGATATCGCCACCTCGGTGTCGTTCCGGAAGGTGGCGGACGTATGCCGGAGACTCCGCTTCGTCGTTCTCATCAACTGCGCATCCTTCTTCGAGGACCGTGGCGGCGCGCTTCGCGGGCTCGTCAAGCTCGTGTCCGCCATGGTCGGCCGGTGGGAGCGGGAGGACTTCAAGCCCCACCGCTTCGCTTTCACGTTCCTCTTCACCCACACCGACATGCTCCACCACATGTCGCGTACCCCCACGAAGGCCGGCGGCATGCCAGCTGGGGACGACCTTGAGGAGGTGGAAAAAGGTTACGTGCGCGACCTCCTCGAGTGCACCCTGAAGGGGACCCCCCCCAAAGACGCGGCGGCGCACACCATTCTGAAGTGGATGATCCGCTGCCTGAAGCGGCGTCACCCGTTCGTCGACGTGTTCCATCCGGAGCGCACCGACGCGGGCCGGCTCGCTCGATTGGTGGAGAGGTTCGCTCCTGAGGGTGACGGGACAGTCCACCCCGCCATCGGCCTGGACCCGGCGGCACCTCCTTGCAGCGTGGTGCACTGCGGGCTATCGCCGCAAAACGCCAGCGCTATAGCGCTCGAGCTCAAAGCGCTGCTGCGGGAGCTGCGGGTTGCCCTGGAGCACGAGCACCTCCACGAGATGGGGGAGGCGACGCACGCGCTCGCGCTCCTCCATCAGCACGTTCCTATCGAGGCAATGGCCGACGCATACGCAAGCGCCGCCGACGCCGTGGACGCTCGGGCGCGGAAGGCGCTCGAGGAGGCATATGACGCCGTCGAGCTCGGCACCTCTGCCGACGGCGATTTCAACGGAATGCTCGCGGCGCGGGCGCTAAAGAGCATTACGCTGCTGGGCAATTTGGCGCGCCTCGGCGTGGGCAACGCCTTACGGGCATCGGGGGAGCTGGACGCGCTCGATTACCTCCGGGCGCGCGTGGTGGCGCTCCAGCAGCTGCTGCGGGACGTGCTGGAGGAGCGCGAGGGCAAGACGGTGACGTCGCTGGAGGAGGCAGAGCGGTGCCTCTCAAAGCTTTGCGCATGGGGGGGCGTGCGCTCCGAATTCGAGGCCACCGCCACTGCGGGCGTGAGCCTACTGGACGCCTTTGTGCAGCGCGCTGTCGCCTCCGCCGCCGAGACGGAGCCGATTAGCGCAGCGGCGGCGGTGGCGCGCCTCGGGCTCGTGCGCGCTAGCCTCCCCAACTTGCGTGGCCTGGGGGTGGTTGCGGCGGGGGTCGAGGAAGCATACACCGCAGTCGTCGTCCGGGTGGAGGATGCCATTCAGACTTGGACCAAGGAAGCCACGGAGGCGCTCGCCGACGGCGGCCTCTTCCCTGGCGACGCCTCGGAGAAGCCTGAGGGGTTGAGCGCGCAGAGCGAGGACATGGACGCCTTGCGCACGCAGTTGGGGGTCTTCACGGAGCGCGCCCGGAAGCTGGAAGAGCTCGGGACCGCCCTGGATGCCGTCGAGGCGTCCCCGACGCTCACGGAGTGCGCAAGGCAAGCAAGGTGGGAGATGCAGACGCAGGCGCGGGCCATGATTAGCCGCCGAGGCGACGCGGTGCGGAGCGCCACCGAGCAGGGCGTGGCCGCTCCGGCACTTCAGCCCGCGATGCAGGCGCTCGCCTTGTTGCACGGTGCGCTGACGGAGACGCAGCGGAGGGAGGGCGGCGGGTCCGAGTACGACGATGCCTGCAGCAGTCTAGCCGCATTGCTAAAGCAGCGGTACACGCAGCTGTGCGCGCTGTGCGACCGCCCATGGGACGGCAGCCTCGCCAGCGTCCCAGAGCGACCCTTGGCCGAGCTTGCCGCCTGCGCCTGGCTGGACGACCTGCTGGAGACACGCGACCGGTTTGTCCGGGAAAGTGTTGGCGACGCCAAGGGGCGGTATGCCGCTCGCCTGCAGAGCGTCGGGAGCGCTCTTTCCTGCGCCCTCGCGCGGTACTTGGGGGCGCCGCGGCAGCACCGCGACGAGCTAGACGCGCTGCACGCCCAGCTGGCGCACATCAAGCACCTCGCCGCCACGCTCTCGCGATTCCCTGGCCAGGAGGGGTCGCCTGCAGGAGGGGCCGACGTCGAGCGCGCAACACAGAGCCTCGTCGATGAATGGTGCAGCAAGCAGTTGGCGTTGGCGCGCTTTCCGGAGGACGTCGGGGAGCTCGGAGACTTGGACGCGGAAGCGGTGGAGGCGGCGCTGGAGGGGTGCGAGGGGTTGAAGCGCTTTTTCGCGCACGTGACGAAGCCCCTCGCCGAGAAAGTCGAGGAGCACCTGCAGAGGTACCATGAGCTGATCCGGGCGCTAATGCAGGCCGGGGGGAGGTACGAGACGAAGAAAGCGGTGCTGGATGTCATGGACGCGTGGAGGGGGCGCGGCCTGAACCAGCTGATGGCGCGCCTCCCCGAGCTGTGCGGGTTGCAGCGCGCGGTGTGGGAGGACGTGGCCGCACTGGCGAGAAAGATCCGGACGGAGATTGAGGAGTCGCATGACCTAGAGAGCGCAGCGTCGGGGTTGGAGGCGCTTGCTTCGGCGCGGGCTGTGGATGGGCACGCGGGGGAGGCAGCCAGCGCTTCGTTCGCAACGCTCAGCCATCTGGTAGATTTGAAGCGTGCAGGACTCGACATGAAGGTCCAGAGATGCATTGCAGATTTCAAATTCGAGGCGATCGGAGGTTACCTGGGTCAGCTCGCGGACGCAAAGGGCCCAGCGAATCAGCTGCGGTTCCAGAGCATGATTGACGAGGTCCACAAGGGCGTGCTCTGCCAGATCGATGGCGCGAAGGCGGCAGTCGTGCGTGGGAGAGAGGCAGTAGAAGCAGTCCGGTCATTGGAGAAGGCGGGCGACTCGATTGGGAAGCTGATGAAGCAGCACAAGGCGGTGGACCTGCCTGCGGAGGCTCGGATGATCGAGCGGCGCTCCCAGGAGCACTTCAAGCAGCTGCTCACGAAGTTGCAGTCCGCGCTGGCGGCATCGGATTTTTTGGCCATCGTCGTTGAGCGCTGTGCAGTCGAGGAGTACCTGGAGGGCGGGAAGCAGCTCATCAGCAGGCGGGCCCACAAGCGCGCAAGGGAGCAAGTTGCGCTGGCGCATCAGAGCCTCGCAGATGTGAACAAGCTGCTCGATGCATTCGTCCAAAATGTCTCCGGCTGCAATCACCGGAGTGACACGTCCAAACTGCTGCCTGCTCTGAACCAGCTAAAGGCGGCAGCAAGCAGCTCGGCTCATCTCGCTGAGTTCTATGGGAACGCGGTTCGAACGCTTGGAGAGGCTCTTCATGACACTCATCTCCGCATCAAGAAAGATGTGCACGCAAATCGGCTCTACTCCATCGCGGTGGAGACTTACACCTACTGGGCGAAGGAGTGGGACAAGGGCCTAAAGGAGCACTTCCCCGGCTTCCCGGTGGACGTCGCGGCGCAGCTGCAGGCTTTCCGGGATCTGGAGGAGCAGATGAACATTGCAAGCCGGGACTCCCTGATGGACCCAGTCCAGCTGAGACAGAGGAGAGGGACCCTACAACAGAATGCGCGTCGATGGCCAGCCGTGGTGGGCTGGATGTTTGGTTATGACGAGGACCAGGAGCGGGGTAGGGATCTACAGCTGCTCAATGACGATGTGGACCACATCATTAGCACCGCGTGGTGGAACCTGGAGACGCACAACTATGAGCAGCTGGGAAGGTACGCAGCCGCGCTGCATCAGATCGAGCAGTTGATGGAGGAGTTCCTCCTGGACGCCATTTGTCGTCGGATCGAGGAGCTGCAAATGGGAATGAGAGACACGCTGCGCGGGTTGCGTGATCAGCTGTCCATGGCCCTCGAGAACAGCAATATCCATCAGTTTGAGATGGTCTTCCTACAGTACCACGCTCTTGTGCAGAGCCTCGCACCTGTGTATCCCGAGGTCCTGCGCGACTCCGATGCTCTTCACCTCGCCATGCGCCTCGACCTTGAGCGGAGGATTGCGGACCTTGCACAGCAGCTAAGCCACCTGCAATTCAGCGCTGCGTGCGAGTCGGTGCACACTCTGCGAAGCTTGGGGCATGTGCTCGTGGGTGCCTTCGTCGATTACTGTGAGCTTGCGATGGATGACGACTCGTTAAAGCAGATCAATGCGCTGTGCGACGCGCACTTTGGCGGAGAAGCTGTGCGGCACTGCGCGGTGCTCGGAGTTGGGCCCGACGCGTGCCTCGATCAGATTCAGAGAGCATACCGTCAAAAGAGCCTCGAAACGCATCCGGACCGTCCATCCGGGTCGACCGCAATGCAGCAACGCGTGGAGCGCGCGAAGGAGGCGCTTTTGGAGGGCTTTCGTCCTTTCTCTAAGCCTTTCTCGGCACAGTTCAAGGATGTGCCGAGGAGGCTCGATGAGGAGGTGAAGGAGCTCTTGGAGAATCGTGATTACGACGGAGTGAGGGAGGTGCTGGTCGCTTCGAGAGAGCTTCACCTCCTGAACTGCATGGTGGACCCGCCGATGGATGGGGAGCGGACGCGCGCGTGGCTGCTTCAGGCTGTGGAGGATCACATTGTGGGCATCCGGGCAGAAATGCGAAGTCAGTGGGACCGGCGCGAGCTCCAAGAGGTGGACGATGGTTTCAGTACGCTCGCTGCTTTTGACAAGGCGCTGGGTGCGTTCTCAAATAGCGATGTGTACTCATGGAGATCGGAGATCGCAAGCAGCATTGAGGCCGAGGTTAAATCTCGAGTCGATCAAGCAAAGGCTTACCTCAACCGAGCTGAGACCGCCGAGGCCAACGTACGCGAGCTGGCGATGCAGCTTGTGTACATGGGGCGTATTCTTGATGCGCTGCCCCATTTCACGGAGCTTACCACGATCTCCATCAGCAACGTGCTTGAGGCGTGCCTCGAGCATGCGTGGGGCTTCACCTTCCTGTTCAAGCTCGGCATGGTGTTGCAACAGGGCTCCGTCGGCGCGGTGGGCGAGGACGGTGAGGTGACATCGGAGGATAAGCGAATTGGACAGGTCCTTGTCAGCGAATTCAGGCACTTTAAAGATACGCAGACCATGATCTGGAACCAGGAGATTGTGCAGAAGGATGTCTCTGGGACTGTGGACGAGGTAGCCAGTAAGCGGGTGGCGGCCAGCAATGGGGTGTGTGACGTGTGTGATGCGCCCGTTGGTAGAGGCACACTCCTGTCCGGATTCCAGGAGTATGAGGCGGAATACGACGCTTGCTTTCAGAGGTGGTGCGCCGGGCAGCTCGAGATGCCGGACCTTGCGGACATGGTCCGTGCCCAGGTGGCACCCGTGAGTCCGTGCCATATTGCGACGTGGACGCGTGACATAAAAGATATGCTCCCGATCCTCCTCGGACGGATATTTGCGTATTTCACGATTCTGAAGTCGGGAGAGAGCTACAGGCGGCTGCGAGATGCGGGCGATGACCACGGTGCGATCGTCGAGGCCGCTGCACTTGCAAATGGGCAAGCAAGCGATGGGGGCGCTGGGGATGGTCGTGGGGAAGCCATGAACGTCAGCCACGTGCTTCTGAAGCCGCACAACATCCAGGTGCTTTCCGTGCTGCGCATGCTCGGGTACGACACGGACGGCACGGATCTCGCCAGCCACCTCATGGACATCCGGACGGGCGAAGGCAAGTCCATCATTCTGGGCGCCTGCGCGACGCTGCTCGGGCTGCTTGGCTTCCGCGTGCGCTGCGTGTGCTATTCTCAGTACTTGAGCGATCGGGACTACAGCCTGTTCAAAGATCTCTTCTTGGATTTTGGTGTGTCTTGCCGTATCGTGTACAGCACAATTAATGACTACAGTGGTGAACATTTTCAAGAGCAAAATGGGAATATATTCGAGCTGACCGAAACACTGTTTCGCGGTGGTAGCCTTGAGAATCAGCACCTTCCCACCCCGGTCGATGAGGAGATACTTTTGGTGGACGAGGTGGATGTATTCTTTGGCGAGCACTTTTACGGTCAATCAGATTGCCGAGGCGTTTCTCTAAGGGAACCTGAGATTCAAGACGTGCTCAAAATGGTATGGCGGTCACGCGCACTCTCCCGGGATCAAGTGGTGTGCGCGGTGAAAGCCTCAGCAGCTTTCAGGGCTTTGCAGAGTAAATTCCCCACTTCGGAAGATTTTCTGAACATACAAATTGAAGAAATGGTAGGCGCTTTGTCCTCTTTCGAATACCATGAATATCACTATAACCGCGGCTTGAACAGAATTGGGTACAAAGAGATGGATGGCATGTGCTACAATAGTTATAGCTATGAGACAGCCTTCGCATATCTCAACGAGGCAGAAAAGGGAAATCTGCGGAATCCTGAAGAGGCGCTTGAATACGCTCTGCAGTTTAGGCCGGTTGTTTGTAGATTTTCGTTCGCAAATTTGATCCCTGCGTGCGTTCTGGGCGTTTCTGGCACGGTCAAAGTACTTGGGGAGTTCGAATGGCGCATCATGAACCGCTACGGCATCGAAGTCTACAGCCACCTCCCCTCTGTGTATGGGGAAAGCAACTTCCGCTTCCTGAACCAGACAGGCCAATCAGCCATCACCGTCGAGCGCTCGAAAGAGAACTACTTCCAAGCAATATCGCAAGAGGTGAAGAAGGTGGTCAGTTCTGGACGCGCTGCCATCGTCTTCTTCCAAGATTCGCATTCGCTGGATGACTACGCGAAGTCGCCGTATTTTCGAGGGAACTTAAACAACAATCTGCTGCATGAGCGCCTGAGCACGGAAGCGAAAGACCATGCCATCAAGAAAGCTGCAACCGCAGGGCAGGCGACGTTTTCAACAGCCGTGTTTGGCCGGGGAACTGACTTCGTTTGCTACGATCCGAAGCTTCTGGATGCTGGTGGCGTGCACGTGATACAGGCGTTTGTGTCCCTGAGCAAGAGCGAGGAAATACAAATTCAAGGGCGCACTGCACGGCAGGGTAAGTGCGGCACATATTCTATGGTGCTACTTGCGGATGAGCTGTCTTCGGAGCTGGAGATTGCATCCGCGCAGGCGTTGCAGCTTGCGCCAGCGGCTCTATATGAATCAATTGAGCAGGCACGCCAGACACAGTGCCACAGAGTTTTTGCCAAGATGGAGACAGCTTGGCGCGAGGCTGAAGAGCAAGACAAACTCTCGCATGAATACGCCGACGCCTTGCTTGCCAACGATCGAGACCTTGCAATTGAGAAATTCATGCAGCTTCAATGAAGGGGGAACTGTGAGCCTCTGGATACCACATTGGCTATGAGATTGTTGGGTCCAGATGTATCTATCTGCAACGTAGTACATATTTCGGAATGATGCACGATAGACTATAATACGCAGCTTTCGATTTCTTACTTGGTGCCTGCAAACTTCTACTTAAAGACCTTCATAGAGAACGATGCAAGTCGTCAAGCATGCTCTTGTCGTTGGAACTGTTGGTGTATGCCCAACCGTATCGGCATGCCGTATGGCCCGATTATTAACTTTGCCTCTAAGTGTAAATCTGACTTAAATATTAATGAGAAGGCGCGCACACGCAATGGCGCAGTGCTATTACAGCAATCTAATTCCATGCGTGTAGAACCAACCACATGTACACTACTTGTCTGAGGGGAGGGGGAAGCGGATCAACCGTTTGTAATTTGGACCCACAAGTCTTTCGATTTTGATTCGAAAGTTCCTTCCATGAGAGCTCTGTGTATAGTCCGGTATATCGCGATTTTCGCGCGAACCGGGAGCCCTGTTGTAGGCCCCTTCTTAAAGATTAGAGATCCATCCAGAAAGTTATGAATGAGTATAGTCCGTAGTTGTAGTGTATGACCGTTCGAGATTTAGGTTTACTGTCGTCTCTTTTCTCAGCTTATCAATCATTCGTTAACTCATCTGTATGTTGTGTCTACTAAGACGACACTATGGGTATAATATCTTATCACTATCCAGTATCGAAAGCAACATGTAGATATCTCTACATGTTGTGCAAATCTTCCCAATCATGGAAGTTTCAAACGGGTATCGCGGACACCAAAGAATGAAACCGACGGAGAGCCTGTGCCAGGGGACACGACAGACTGGCAATTGTACCCCCTGACGAGGGGGGAATTACCCCCAGAATGGGGGATCCGATTCAGATTATCGCTGTATTAGGGGAAGAGATGAGCGACTCTCGCCCACCTATCCTAGCACAAATGCCTAAGAATAAGGAACAAGGATCGAGGATTAAGGAACAAGGAGAGAGGGAGCCGAAAAGTCAGTATTAAGCAGGGTGGAGATGGGAGAAGCACTGCAGGGTGATAAGGAGTGAGACGACGACTCAGACCCCTAAGCCCAAAGCCGGTTTAGGGGAAGTCGATTCTCACTCGACATTGCACCGCACGTCCCCACGCTGGGATCTGAGGCTCCCGCATATTAAGGGGTGCTCGGAACCAGGTGAGCGAAAGTATAGCCAATAATTTAGAAAAGGAGGAACCAAGGTGCGGTGCTCGCGATCGCCACGGTTCCTCCGCTTACACAGGGATCCCCAGTAACAAAGCCAAGTTCTAAACCGACCAAGTATGACCGACCCAGCAAGGAGCATGACGGACCAAGCAGGGGGAGTAAGGGCAGAAGGATCAAGACAAGTTAGGCAGGGAGAGTATGGACTAGTAAGAAGGTGCATGCCGCCCGGGCCCAGTGGCACTGTGGGCTGTGACCCTCGGTGCTCTATAAGCTGCCCTGCATGCCTAAACCGAGTGCTGTGCTAGTGCGTGTGGAAGGACACGAGAGAGTAGGGAGCGTACCGTCGGGGAATAGGCGAGCAGGAAGCAAGCAGGAAGGAGCAGAAAGCACGACGCGTCTGAGCGTCGGAGCGGTAGGGCGTGAGGGCGCGGCGTCGAAGCGGAGCGCAAGCACGGGAAGGCAGGAGATCGAAAGAGAAATAACTGAGATCTAGAGATTTTAGTCTGAAAAAAAAAGAGAAAAAGAGAAACCGTTTTTAAGGGTGTGGGGGTTTTGGCCCCCGCGGCTCTTTTTATTTATCCTATTTTTCCTTTCCCCTTACTTTCGTTCTGTATAGCTTGTATAGACTTGTTGCAAAGCCCGTAGCGATGCTGTGTATGTCTTTTAGTATCTTATTCGCCTCTTGTTTATTGAATACAAGGTGGTCTACTGGTATATTCCTGTTATGCTCGTATATCGTCCCCGTGTGACCCACCACTATTACGTGCAGTGTGGCCTTGTATCCATATGGCTGAAGCAGCTTCACCAGCGGGGTGAATTTGGTGAACTTCGTGTTTAGTGCCTCCTGCCACTCAGTATCGCTGGTGTACGTGACCTCTACCAGGTGTATGTGAGTCACCTTCTCTGGGGAGAATATTATTCCAGGAGGAGCAAATGTGACTAGTTTCCGGAACAAGTAGCTTTAGGTGCTTTTTTGAGAAACATCGATTTTTCCCGGAGCAAAATTGACTTGTTCCGGGAACAAGTTGAAAAGTTGCTTATTTCCGGAGCAAAATTGACTTGTTCCGGAAACAAATTGAAAAGTTGCTTCTTTCCGGAGCAAAGTTGACTTGTTCCACAAACAAGTTGAAAAGTTGCTTCATTCCGGAGCAAGATTAACGTGTTTGCGAAACAAGTCCAAATGATGACATTTCCCGGGAAAATGTGAATTGTGGTCATATTTTGGGGCACGGTGACTAATTTCGATCACACCACGGTAAAAATACACACACTAAAATTTGCACGTACTCGGAGCACCGTTGGGCGAGATTAGTACTCTGGTCGGGGACGACAGCTGACCAACGATTTCGATGTAGGACCCCCTTCCCCCGCCCGCGCGTCTTACTGCATGTTTTCGTGCGCATATGGGTAAATCAACCCTCCTTCCGCGCGCTGCCGCAACCTCGATAGCGTGACTCCCTCTCCCCCACCCACCCCACCCCTAGTACCCCTCCCCCGCCCGCCCGCCTCGCCCACCCGCCCCTGCCCCCGCTAAAATACCCAAGTTATTTGTTTCGGAAACAAGTCAGATTTGCTCCGGTGAAAAGCAATGTTCCTAGGAAAAGCATCCCAAGTTACTTGTTTCGGAAACAAGTCACGTTTACCCTGAAATTCGAGAAAGTCCTATGTTTCTGGAATGAGTCAAATTTGCTCCGGGAAAAAATAAAAGCTCCTTCTCTGCTGCCTGTCTCGACGTGAATTCTGGTGTTATTTTTCTGTGCTCTGTCCCTTCCATCAGTATCATGTCTACACAGTGGGGTATTGTGTCTTTGCCGTCTCTGGGCGCTGGGTTGTTTTTTGTCCATCCTGCAGTGTCCCCTGGAGAGTATGTAGTTCATGACTGGGTTCTTCGAATTTAACTCCTCATACTTCCTTCCCGCATGCGTGCTTATGAGACACTCTCCTTTCCTGCCCCTCTTCACCGCCCTTGCCAGTCTTCTGGTTGTGACGTCTGACCTTTTAATGACAATTTCCCTCATTATTTCCCGGTTCTTGCATCCACCAAGGGCGTTTGCCGGCTTGACGTAGTTCCCCTGTGCTATTAGCTGGAAGGGTTTGCCACATAGAGGGTATTATTTTATGCCTGACTCTCTTCAACCTCTTTAGGGGCCTGTGGTCCTTCGCTGTCAGCACCCCTGCCCTGCTCTTCAGTATTGTCGTTATTTCCCCTTCCAATATGTTCATTAGAGAGCCACATTATGGGCTTATCGCCCACTAGGTGGCACATATATATCCGTTAGAGCTTTCTACCTGCGCCACCCTAATTCTCCTTCTAGCCTCGTCCTTTCTGCTGGTCCCCTCCTGTTCTTCTGCTGGCTCCTGCTGTGCTGCCATCTGCGCTGTCATCTCCTCCGCATCTTCCTCTCCTTGTTCCCGTTCCTATAGTTCCATAAGTCTCTGGTTTGCTTCCTCCTCGCCTTGTTCTTCTGACATCATTACCAGTTCCTCTGTGGTTGGCACTTCCCCCTCTTCCTCCTCATCCACTACTCTGGCATGGGTAGCTGCTCTGGGGTTTGCTTCCTCCTGGTCCAGTCTCCTCTCCCTTTCCTCCTGCTCTTCTCTGCTCCTTTTTATCATTTCTATCTTTTGATTCTTCATTTCCCAATGTTTCGGTTGGGTGTCCAGTTCTCTTTTTAGCTTGCTGAGCCTGCTCGGAGTGGCCTCCTTCTCCCTCCTCACTCTGACTAGTACCCACTTGTATATCGACATATGTCCTTCTATGTCCGTCCATCCCTCACCCTCCCTTTGAATCATGGCCCTAAGCATTATGGTTTGCGAGTTGTCATGGTTAGGTCCGTATTCCCCCTGTTCGCATGCCTTCTTTGCCGCGGTATCTGCCATTTCGTTGCCGTGTATACCTACATGGGCCTTCACCTTAACACACAATTCGTGATGTTTGAAAAGTGGCATGGTCTAAAAACCATTTTCGGGGACTGTACATGGTCTAAAAATGTACGCCACGTCATCGCGAGAGGTGCTACGTAAGTGATACGTCCGTCGATCCGTTCAACGCTAGCATATTAGCGAGTAGTAACAATTTTGTGGTTTTACTTATTGCGTTAGTGTTATGTGCGCCTTACAAGGCGATTGCTCAAGTTTTCAATAGAATGTGGCATTTAATGTATGCATGTATAAGTTCATGTATTGCAGCACTGCTAATGAAGAATAATGTAGTGCGATATGCTATTGTTTTACAACATTGAAACGGTGCATGACATGACAAAGTCGATGCATAGCAAATTCGTGCTAAGTAAGCAAGCAAACTGGTGAATGTGCGTATTGAAGTGCTTACACGATGCGAAAAAGCAGATTTCGGACTACAAGGGATTGCATAATTCATGTCATGGTCTTATTTCACTCGTTTCGCGCAATGTGCATCGATCCATTAGAGCTGCTCCCATAAGTCGGTGAGCGCAGTCGAAGTTGGTGTTTATAAGCAACCCAAAACTCCCCGGCGGGTTCGGCTTTGGGGCTTTGGACGATGGGCGATGGGGATGGGCCCCTTGAGGGGGGGCAAAAATTGGCCACTTAATTTTGCACCCCGTACCCACGACGCACGCACACCGTAGCAGCCTTGGTGGGAGGGGGTGGGCAGGTGGCATGTGCAAGCACTTGCACCCACTTGCATACCGAATAGCCCGCAAGAAGATCGCATCCGAATTTTTAATGCCGCCCCCCCTCCTATGTCATGTTGCGAATGTATACATTTTATGGGAAAACTGGATACGCTCGCATGCGCGCCGGCGACCAAGCGGTGGTGCATGGGTGTGCCACGCATGGGTGCTCCTACTAAAAACCGGGGTATTCAATTTTCAAAAGTGTGAGTATTCACGAAACGTGTATGGCAAAAAGTGTAACCAAAATCAAAATCCATTTTTAGGGTTTGATTTTATTTTTCTTAGGAAAATGCCAAAAAAATACATATATGTGCAACGCACGCCCATGCGGCGCGCATAGTCGCGTGCGCGCGTGTACATTTTTTTGCACGATTAAGACCAAACCAAAAGTAAGTAAGCTCAGGATTGCGCTTGAAAAGGTAAACGTGACCAAATTTTCATGACATGACTTTTGCAAACTCGTGTAAACCGATTCATAATATATCAGTGTACAAATCTATTTCACCATTCAAAATTATTCAACATACACTATGAAGTCTATTAGCACGAAAAATCATTCATTTGCTCAATGGTGTCGCTATTAGACCATATAGCATCAATTCATCCGACGGAACTTGACCCAAGAGCTAAGGTCCTCTTCGAACACACAACAAAAAGGTCTGAGTGAGCATTCCATGCCTTCGCCGTCGACGCATTGTGTATTGTAGTTCTCCCACAACTTTTGAATAGTCATACCCGGCGGAAGAAGAACTATACTGCTGCATGGGTAATACTCCCCGTGATTTTTGGCAAACTGGTGGATGTACGTGAAAATAGACTGCCGCTTGGATGGCATGACTATGGCAGAAGTAGAAGGAGGTGCGTCGCTCACGGCAAAAAGGGGCAAATGGGTATTTTAGGCAAGAAATAGAGCTGAACTTGGAAAAGTACGTCGTCGTTGCACCCGCTGATGCATTAGCCTATCACATGCCCGGTACTAGTCCGCTCGGGTCGAAGGCCCTCACGGCACACCCAATCCAGTCATTTCTGTCATGAGCAAAAGATGGTGGTGACCCTGGACTCGGTAGCAGCATGGCGACCTACGCACATATCAGACATCCGTAAGTGGGACTATCAGCAGTATCCACCTGGGTATTTTGATGTGGTTTGGGCTAGCCCACCCTGCACTCAGTACAGTCAGGCGCGCACGACCGGTGGACCTCCTGATCTCGCGACTGCTGACGCTTGCGTACAACGAACCCTGCAGATCATTGAGTATTTGAAACCTCAGCATTGGTTTCTGGAAAACCCTCGTGGCCGCTACCCCAATGCTCTCCGTTTGCGCCCTTTCATGCGTGATCTGCCCCTGCCTAAAGTGTGCACCTATTGTATGTATGGCGAGCGGTACATGAAACCAACATGCATATGGACTAACTCTGCGCCCCCCACACCTTTGCTTCGATGTACGGTAGAAACGCCTTGTGCTTGTAGGTGGGCGACGGGGGCGCATGCGGAAACAGCCCAGCTTGGACCTCACCCATCGCAAATCGGAGCTGGAGTGTCCAAGAAGGTGTATCCTATACCCGCACTACTTCTGCGACAACTCTTTCAACATCTGAAGTTCGAAGGCGTGCAGCGGCAAAAGGCTGAAGACTGAAGGCCCTGATGAGCGGTTCCCTTGGGTTAGCGTCCTAGAGGCGGGACCTCGGGTTCCCTCCAGAGCATATATCTTCCAAAAGATTTTGCGGCCCGCAGTTGCAAATCTTTCAGGCCCGGTTTCGGCCAGCCCGGCCCGTCTTGAAAATTGCCCGCCGCAGGCGAATTTTTCCAATTTTAAGTATGGGAATATCATGAAAATCAAAAATTTCACGTAAATTTTTGAGATTTTCACTGTTCGTCTACGGCCCGCAGCCGGATCCAATCCCGGCCCGCTTTCGGCCCGGCGTGACACGCTACGGCCCCGGGCCGGCCCGCCACGGTAAGATATATGCCCTGGTTCCCTCCCACAACCGTCATGTTCATGGCGATGGGAACCAGTAAACCCAAGGACTGGCGGGAACCAGAGAACCCGAAGACTGGCGGGCACGGAGAACCCAAGAACCGAAGGGGGGGCAGCAAACCCAAGGACTGGTGTAGTAGTTGTAGGATATGCATACATGACGGGAGCATCGAGGCATCTGACATATTCATCAATGATTTCGTACCTCAAAGGAGTGCTTCAGGAGAAGTCCACTCCTAAGGGGGGGAGAGTTGTGCCAGGGGGCATAACGCTGTTGAAATTCAGAAAGTTGGTATGACAGTATGACAGTATGACAGTATGACAGTGTGACTGTATGACTGCATGACTGTGTGACTGTAGGTCTGTTCTGGAATAAGATCGATGTCGAATGACGAATCAGTGAGACAGTAATTGAGAACGAGGCTATGACGGGTATGACGGTCACGGGATGACGGTGTGTAGGAATTCCGTGACAGGCATTGATAATAAGGACGTTCAGAAATGGTTTCGGCCTTCTTGAATACAAACTTGCAATGCAACTAACCTAGCCAGTAGCTCTCATAGACTCGAAATAGTAGATAGTAAATAGAAATAAATCGTTCCGTCACGATAATCCGATAGTCCGATATTGATAAGTGCCACCGGGCACAATTTCTGTCCATGCCTTGTCCTCTTTTTTCTCCCGCCGTCCCGGTGCTGCATTCAGGTCGCCTCCCACAAGCAGCATCTCATTCTCTTCTCTAGCTCTAGTTATTATTTTTTTCACGTAATTTCTTATCCTCGTTCTCGTCTCGGCCTCCTCGTTATCCTGAGGGATGTATATTCCCAGCACATGTACATGTTTGTCCCCCGGGAGGTGTTGTGCCCGGTGGCACTTATCAATATCGGTCTATCGGATTATCGTGACGGAACGATTTATTTCTATTTACTATATACTATTTCGAGTCTATGAGAGTTACTAGCTAGGTTTGTTGCATTGCAAGTTTTTATTCAAGAAGGCCGAAACCATTTCTGAACGTCCTTATCAATGCCTGTCACGGAATTCCTACACACCGTCATCTCGTGACCGTCATACCCGTCATAGCCTCGTTCCCAATTATTGTCGATCACTGATTCGTCGTCATTCGACATCGATCTTATTCCAGTACAGACCTACAGTCACACAGTCATGCAGTCATACAGTCACACTGACATACTGTCATACCAACTTTCTGAATTTCAACAGCGTTATGCCCCCTGGCACAACTCTCCCCCCCTTAGGAGTGGACTTCTCCTGAAACACTCCTTTGAGGTACGAAATCATTGATGAATATGTCAGATGCCTCGATGCTCCCGTCACGTATGCATATCCTAAAACTACTACACCAGTCCTTGGGTTTGCTGGATCCCGTACGGTCTTTGGGTTCTCCGTGCCCGCCAGTCCTTGGGTTCTCTGGTTCCCGCCAGTCCTTGGGTTCTCTGGTCCCCGCCAGTCCTTGGGTTTACTGGTTCCCATCGCCATGAACATGACGGTTGTGGGAGGGAACCCGAGGTCCCGCCTCAAGGACGCTAACCCAAGGGAACCGCTCGCCGGGGTCTTCACTCTTCAGTCTTCGGTTGCTGCCTGTCCTTGAACTTCAGTCAGGTGTTGAAAGAGCTGCCGCAGAAGTAGTGCGGGTATAGGATACACCTTCTTGGACACTCCAGCTCCAGTTTGCGACGGATGTGGTCCGAGTTGCGCCGTCTCTGCATGCGCCCCCGTCGCCCATCTGCAAGCACAAGGCGTCTCTACTGTGCATCGATCGCAACAAAGGTGTGGGGGTCACAGAATTAGACCAGATGCAAGTGGGTTTCATATAACGTTCACCATACATGCAGTAAGTGCACACTTTAGGAGGGGGCAAAGCATTCATGAATGGGCGCAAGCGGAGAGCATTGGGATAGCGACCACGTGGGTTCTCCAGGAACCAATATTGAGGCTTCAGGTACTCAATGATCTGAAGGGTTCGTTGGACACAAGCGTCAGCAGTAGCTAAATTAGGGGGTCCACCAGTCGTGCGGGCCTGGCTGTACTGCGTGCAAGGTGGGCTCGGGCCCACACTACGTCAAAGTACCCCGGGGAATACTGCCGATAATCCCACTGTCTGATGTCTGACACATGCGTCGGCTGCCATTCTGCCGCTGAGTCCAAGGTCACCACCGTCGCAGAAGGAAAACAGCCCAGAAATTCCCGCGCCACCGAACCAGTACCACTGAATAACACCAGAATGCGGGGGGGTGGTACTCTGTACTAAATCGGAGGCACGCAGCTCGGTGATGTGCGCCAAAGTCCCATCCTCCAAGATCGCATGCAAGCATCAAAGGCTATATCGACCAGCCGATGCGGGTAGTTCACCCAGTGCCCTCGGGTTCACAACCCGATGGTGGTAACGCATGAAATGCGTGAGGGTACTGGAAGTATATGAGGAGCATTGGGCTCAAGCAAGCACTTCTGGTCACCAGTTTGCTGCACTCATACCCACCATAATATTACTTACGGCTGTTACTGTTCAATAGCAGCCGCGTCAAGATAGCGCTTGCATAAGCAGCCCTGACACCCCCCTCCCCCCCCCCACATCAGTTACACGTTCCGTGTCTTCCAATCTGGACCTCAAGCCAGAGTTCCCTCCGCAATAAACACAAACAACTTGAAGGTAACAACTAGCGCCTACCTGCACGGCTGTCTTCAGGCTCTCCCTCATCGCTGCAGCCTCCGAGGCGTGGTGAGTGTTAATCTCCTTCAAGGTGGCCGCAATATTCTCTAGCATTCTCTGTTGGGCCGTTGCATTACAGTATTTTCGAGCATTTTCGCCTAGGCGTCGTGGGCCATTTTCGCAGTCTCGGCAGTGGCCCTTTGCAAAGACTCCGTTGCCTCCTTCAAAAGCGAGTCCCGAGAAGTAAGCGTATTCGTGTTCTCCTCCAGCAAAGCCTTCTGCGCCTTCGTGTTCTCCTCCTGCAACATCTTCTGCCCTGACCAGAAAGAACTCAATGTTGCCTGGTGCTGCTCGGAACGAGTCTCGTCCCGTTGCTTCGCCTCGGCCCTTTCCATCTTCATGGCTTCAGCGTGCTTCGTCGTAATGAGCTCCACTGTCTTACGGTTTTCGTCTCGCTCGGCAGACAGGGCCGAAGCCAGCAGATGTTCCCCGCGCTGACGTTCATCCTCCATCACCTTCTTCTGCATCTCTTCTCGCGAAGGCTCGCCAGTGTGTCATCCGCCTTCTTCGTGTCGGCCTCCACTGCTTTCTTGGCCTCCTTCAGGGCATTAAGTTCCCGCTCGCTTTTTTCACGTTTCCGCTTGTCACCGGCGCTCGGCAGCCTCATCGTCTCGCCGTCCACCGACACCGTGAGCAAGGCACTCCTCAACTCCCCCTCTTTCACACTCTGCGGAGGTCCGTCCATGCGTAACAAAACATCGGTCAGTACGTACCAAGCTGTAACAAAAAACAGACGATTGTAACTCAAGCAAAACTCCGTACTCACCTCCTTAGCCGCAGCCATGGCAGCTGCTTCCGGCGCAGCGTGCTTCTTCCCCCGTCGCCGTCCGACGTCGCCCATGTCTTCGTCGTCGCTGTCATGATCTTCGGCAAGATCCATAGGTACACGCACTTCCGGTACCGGGGCTTTGCCCTTCCCGCCTGGGATAGGGGTCGTGGTCTTCGGGGTGGAAGGCAGCTTCCGCGAGCTTGCAGTCGGGAAATCCACATATTGGGCGGTTTGACCGTTGGTGCCTAAGATGATCTTTCCCACTACTCGCGGAGGGGCGCCCGCCTTAAATTGGCTGTCCGCCAAGCACCGGTGCCCAAAAATCATACTTCAGAGGTTGCTTTCATAGAATGATTGACAATGCAGACAGGATATATGCATAAGGACTTCGCAGACACACTTTCGACTTTGCAAAGTGATAGTATATATGTGCGTGTAGGTACGTATCCTTCGATCCGAGCGGACTAGCACCAGGTATCTGATAGGCTAATAATTCGGCAGGTCCAAGACTTTCCAAGATCATAAGCTCTATTTCTTGCCTAAAATGCTCATTTGCCCCTTTTTGCCGTCAGCAGTACAGTTCTTCTTCCGCCGGGTATGACTATCCAGAAGTTGTGGGAGAACTACAATACACAATGCGTCGACGGCGAAGGCATGGAATGCTCACTCAGTCTTTTTTGTTGTTCGAAGAGGAGCTTAGATAGCTCTTGGGTCAAGTTCCGTCGGATGAATCGATGCTATATAGCGACATCATATAGCTTTATCATTGAGCAAATTGACTTATCGTTGCAACACCGTTAAATATGATTGTATTCGAACATATTTTCAATGAAATTATTATCGACGTTTCACATTTCCAATGTTGTGACATGCTATGTTTGTGACATGCGGGCCTTCGATCCGACCCAGCTGAAAGAGGTCATTTGATAGACCTACTGAAATCACGACGGCCACACTACTACCTGCCTTGTCCTCACAACTCACTTTTCAGCTTGACACTTTACTTGCGATGCTTATTTACCTGCCAACTCATCCAACTATGCCATCCAAGCGAGAATGTATTGTTGCCTATGTTCTTGGAATGTATACAACATGCCATACTGCCCCCAGAATGAGAATGAGGAATTTTGACTATCTTCCTCATGGTATGACTGTTCGAATGTTGTGGAGGAACTACAATGAATGTTATATGTGCAGGAATGCGGAAGGCAATAAATGCACGTTGCGGCATTTTCGATGTGTGTTTCGAAACGACCTTGCCTTTCGGTTCAAGTTCCGACACAGCCGTAACGTTACCGTCAACGTTACCTGTCGCGGCAATTGAAACCACGGCGGCTACGAGAATGTTATCTTGATTCCACTTTGATTTCGAGTACTTAGGATTGCAACCTCCCGAGGTTTAGATTTTCGACTACTTTTAGATAAGAATATTACACTTAGAAACAATTTAACAATGTGGTAGAAGTATATAATGCAATAGCATGTTCATTCGCCAATGGCGTGTGTTTCTTGCCGATATGTTGATGTGCCTGTGTATGGGGCTTTTTTTTGTCTCGGCAGTTGTGTTTTTGTCTTCGATTTAAGAAAATCGGCGACTAAGTGATTGGTCTGTATGCCGTAACAACTGTCGTGTTGTATATCGATCCCCGCATGTGCGAGATATACGAATTTGATTGGACCAAAAGTACACTACTCTTGCACGACCCGCGGTCGGCATGTGGCACGCGTGGGTGGTACGTTTATGCATAATTTGACGAATTTTCGAAAAAATGACATTTAGAAGTGTTAGAAGGTTGGAGAAGTTTGGAGAAGGTTTGGACAAACTCAAAAACGTAAAATTTTGACATTTCGAGTTTTGGAGTACCCACTTGATTGCACCGGTCTTT
Source organism: Cymbomonas tetramitiformis (assembly GCA_001247695.2). NCBI lineage: Eukaryota > Viridiplantae > Chlorophyta > Pyramimonadophyceae > Pyramimonadales > Pyramimonadaceae > Cymbomonas > Cymbomonas tetramitiformis. The sequence continues at coordinate 69,807 of LGRX02004376.1, forward strand.
GCGATCGGTGACAGTCCCCACGGTGATGGTTTGTCTGCAAAGACTTTACATTGTTAGGCATACAGTGGATGGTCCATACGTCGTCCGTACGGTTACATGCGCCGTCCGTCCGGCGGCAACACGGTGTTCACCCGTGTGGAACAGCAGAAACTCGCAAACGACCTACAAGCTTACCTGCCAGTCGCTTCGCAGCAGATCTTCGATCGTTTACATTTCTGGGTGGGGGTGCGATAACCCACGATCGATGGACCTTCATCTTCCGCGCATAGTTGCGTGTGTTCGGTCCCCAACCATCACCAAAAATCACGCAGTGGACGCCGTGAATCGGGTTGTACAAGATGTGCATCAGGTCGAGAAGGTAGTCCCGTACAACGTCAAAATCAGGAATGATTGACATCGGGCATGGTTCCTTAACCCCGCTCTGCTCCATGAATTCCTCGACGATTTGTTTAGGCACTCGTCCCTCCCTGATCATCTTGGCGTGGAGCTGTTAGGTTTCACGGACTTCGCTGTTGGTGCGAAAAGGGATTGGTTCACCTGCTCAATGACGGCGAAAATCAACACGACACGCTTAGACGGTGAATCACGCGTACGGAACACATCGGACTCCAGGCGTCCACGCGTGCGGACGCCGGTATCCACAAGCCCGGACAGGGTGTTCTTTAACACATAATTTAAGCTAAGATCCACGAGCTGTCCGTGGGGTGTCCACGCGGTGGGCACACATACTCCGTACGTACGGCCGAAGAAGGAAAGGGGACAAGCGACGGGGTCATGCGTTTACCTGGTTGCAGTCCTTGGTGTAGTGAGGAATATATGATTTTCGTTAGACCAGTTGTAGATTTCTCGGTACCCCGGATCCAGCATTTCAGGCAAGCGTAGTACGAATTAGCTCCGAATCGTCTCGCCGCGTCGCTCAAGCCAATGTAATCTTCGAGCATTTTGTACAGCACGAGCTTGAACGTGAAAACCGTGTTGGTAATCACATCGAACATGCGTACGCCGTTAGTCAGTCTGTTAACCTCCAAGGTGAACATGTCGTAGAACTTGCTGCTGACTTTCGGTTTTCCATCCCAGATTCCCCAAGTCATCACGTATTCTCGTTTGCAGCGAATTTCTCCCGGGAAGTTGACAATCGTAAAACACAGCGGAGTCACCGTGCGAATGCCGTCGTTGAAGGATTGGACGCCATCTGCACACGCCATAATGGCAATGTTCCTCGGGTCTTTAAATATGTCCCATTTGTTGCGAACGAAGTTGAGAAATCCTGGCGAGTCTGCACGAGCATTGGGAAACGATACATAAGAATTCCTTACACGCACTGTCCACACGGGTGGATAACTACTTACACACGTACGGACAACGAATGAACGTACTGTCCATGCGGCGTTCACAGTCATGGACAGGTTTACACGAGCTCTGGGAAATGAGACCTAAGATTTCCGCAATTAAACTGTTCACATGGGTGGGTAACATTGTCCGTGCGTACGGACGGCGTACGTGCATACCATCCATATGGTGTTTACCTACATGGACGAGCTTGCACGAGCAGTGGGAAATACGACATACGAATTCCGCACTTGCTTTGTCCACACGGGCGGACGATGCCAATCGTACCTACGGACGACGTACTGCCCTTACGTCCATGCGGTGTACACAGTCATGGATTGAAATTTCGGAGTAAACTCACCGAGTATACCATGTATTACCGCTCGGGGGTCTTTGTCCAACATGCCTTCTTTCCACCACGTACGCGCTAGCATGGCTAACTCCGGCGTCAGGAAGAATACGGTGAACAGCGTTTCGAGCGGCCACCATCGAAAAATACAGCGAGCTCGACCTGGAATGTATACCCCGTTCACCGTCTTTCCGTCCTCGTATCTCGGTTCCAGGCATTTCGGACACTTGTCGCAGTTGGCGTGCTCGTCCTGAAAGAATTCGGAGCACTCGGGGCAAACGTCCACTTCGTTGTATCCCTTGAACATCTCCTTCCACTTCTGCATCACTTGTGCATATGTAGATGGAACCTCTGCGATAAGAGTATGTGCACTATCGGCTACATTGTCGATGTAGTGAACACGCAGAATGTTCAGAATCGCATCGAAGTAGGCCTGCGAGCTGTTGTGGTGGTTGTGGGAGACGAGAAGATCCAACACGAAATTGTTCGCCACGACGTTAGCGGACGCTTGGACGTTTTCTACACTTTCCTGCTCACACACACACACACACACACACACACACATCCTCAAAGAACACATGAATGTGATGAATGCCGAATTGCTGACTTAGCTGATAAGGAGGACCTACCTCTGCGCTTGGGTCCTCTTGAGGTCCCAAGAAGAGCCGATTGATTTTTTCGATCGTCGCATTTGCTGCCTCGTGGATGGCAACATCTTCTGGGAATTCCTCCTCATCACTGCGTTCTTGTGTCTCCTCCTCATCTTGTTGTCGCTCTGGTGACGGCGATCGATCACCATGAAGTCCATTGGCACGCACGTGCCGGAGAGTTTGCTTACTGGATAACCACCTTTCACCATTGCATTCAACGCAGGGACAAAATGGCATATTTGGTCGTCCGTGCGTCGTCCGTACGGTGTCCGTACGCCCGGCTTAGGTTTCCAGCGTATGGACAACGATGTTCATACGTTCCATGTCACATCTGCGCGCATGCACCAACACTTACGTCAAGGTTGTAAACTCGTCGTCCACACGTTAGATTATGGATGGACGCCATGTGTTGTCCGTGTGGATGCCGCAAGCATTCTAGTCCATACGGTTCCATGAGATCGGTTGTCCACACGCGTGGAAACGTCAGTTAGCTGTCCATGTGGGTTTTGTACGAATTTCGTATGAAATGGCACATTTTTCGTACGTCTGCATGTCCCATGGACGGTCTGTCCATGTGGTTGGAAATAACCACACATTTTGAGCAGTCCGCATGGATGGATAGCAAAAGCACACGGTGAATTACGTGTTTTCGTACGACTCTATAGTGTTTGTACGTTTTTTGTTGAAAACTGTCCACACGCGTGGAAACGTCAGTTAGCAGTCCATACGCTGTCCATTCGAGTTAGCCTTGACTGTCCGTATGATTCATGTCCCATGGACGGTTTTTTTACACGCACGGACGCAAAAAAAAGCTGACCTCACGGAAACTAAAAACATAAAAACCGTATGGACAACGTACGGACAGCACACTTTACCACACGTGTGGACATTTGGGTAGAAATACTTAGCGAAAAAATGGCAAAAAACAAAACACCCCTAAAAAAGGTCGATGGAGGGCTAAAATCGGAGCGTGGGGACAAAAAAAAAACAAAGTGAGAGGGGGGTTAGGCGCCCTCTCGCTGCTTGCGATTTACCCCAGAACAGGCACTCAGTGGGATTGTTTCCCAGCGGACAGTGCAATCGACGGCCCAGATGAACCCCCCCGTCTTAATCGGACGGTCTCCATGAGTTACAGAAACTGAAAATGGCATGGAGGCGTGGGTTGGCACCCACGACACCCCTTGTGCACTAGCGGCGCCTCTTATCGCTAGAACACAAGGGGTATCGTGGATGCCAATGCCTCCAAGGGGATTCGAACCCCTCACCCTCGCGAGAACGCGTTCGGCTTACCAACATTTGACCACTCGGCCATGCACCCACGATGATGAAAAACCGCCGCACGGCAAAAATTATATTCATAAAACCGCGTTTCCCTACAGAGAGGACTCTGATACCAATTTGAAAGAGAAAAAAGAAATTGAGACATGCATTTTCAAAAGATGCTGTCTCATGCACCAGCTCAACGGTCAAACGTCCATACGTTCATGCCCGTACTGTACGGATGAACGCCACGAAGTCAGCGCTGTCCACGCCCGTGAGTACCGTTTTCATCCCATCGCCGCCAAAACGCCCACAAACGCCCACAGTCCTCCAGCAAACGAACCTCCTCGCAAATTTTGTTTCGTAAGTTCCCAACATGGCCAGACGAGTTCAGCCCAGTAGACAACGCGCACAGATCCCGAAATCACCACCCACCGCCCCCACTCCCTCGCCAAACCAGCGTCGCCAAACCAGCTTGGTGGAGGCGGCCGCGTCAAACACCACCATGCAGCAGATGTTTCAGCAGATGCAAAGCATGCAGCAGCAAATGCTGCTGTTTGCAGGGGCTGCCGGGGCAGGGGGTGCAGCGCAACCTGCAGAGGCTGCGCAGGCCGCAAATACAGCGCGGTTGGTGGTGGACCCGGGCGCCCAAGTCTTAAATGACATGAAGGAAGACGCCCGGGAGGTCATCGACGACTGGCAGGAAAAAGGCCTGATACCCCCTGGGACGGTCGCCGTCATTGGGGCGGCCAAGCACACCAAAATCGCCAAGCATATCCAGTCCCGCCACCCGCAGGTGCCCTTGCGGATGGTGAAAACATACGTCACCAACCGGTTGAGTTATTTGAAAAATAACTCGGAGGGGCCCGGTCGCTGGAAGTGGAAGGTCACCCAGGACTTCCCCGACGGTTTTCACATCCGGTACAAGGGTCCAGCGGCCGGGTACAAGGTATACGGGCACAGGGGTGCGCCGGACCCGGAGGAGACAGAGGCGTGCCTGCAGGTGGCTCTGGCAATTGCTGCTGGCATGCCACTCACTGGAGGGAAGCACTTTGAGATCTTCACAGCGCTTGGTGCCAAAGCCCCTGAAGCCCCTGAAAAGAAACCGGAAGTAAAGGTAACTTTTGTGCTCTTCCGCCTGTGAGCGCCGGTGTCCACACGTTGTGCAACGGTGTCCAAGCTCGTGGTTATGTGAACCTTTTTTCAACTTGTGCCGCTTGATTGTTTCCACCCTTATGAACCACGTAGTTTGCACGTTGTCCACAGGGGTGTACGTTTTGGCCAGTGAGCGCCAGTTCTTCACTGTTTTTCTTATATGTTTCCACGCGTGTGTCGCCCGTACGAACGACTTAGTCCACACGTCGTCCGCACGGTGTCCAGGTGGAAGCGCCTCAACAGACGGTCCCCGAAGAGCCGGTCCCGCAGGCAGAGAAGCACTCCCCCAACCTCGGGGGCCCCTTGGCCGTAGGGGACCAGGTGGACGTCTTCGCCACCCCCCAGGCGGACGTGGGTCGTATCGGTACCGGTTACGACACCGGAAAGGCCACCAAATCTGGCCTCTCGAACCTTGTCATTGGTCGGGCTACCGTCGCCGCCATCGGGCCGGGAAATTCATTGAACGAGAAACCAATGATTTTGCCCAAAGATACCTACGAGCTGTACGTTGAATTCGTCGTTCACCTCCCAGATAAGGGGGAGGTTTACCCCGTGGAGCGGATTCTTTCCCACCACATGTCGATGGTGGACGAGCTCGTGAGTGCCGAGCAACTCCGCACCGGGACGGCTAATAAAACGATGGAGATGCTGGAGCACAACCTCCAGTCAGTTATAGTAAGAAAAAATGTTATCTGGCAAGTCCTCCCTCCCTCCCTGCCTTCCCCTGCAACGTTCACATTTTTACCTTTTGCACTTACGCGAACGTCCATGTGTACATGTGTGCGTGGTGTTGTTTCGCTGTCCATACTGCCTATTACCCGCAGCTTAAGGTGGCTTAAGCCACCCTAACTTAAAGGGCTCATGGGGGCTTCTTCGGCGGTGCTTTCAAAATTTGGAGACCCATGTCGTCAAGATCTTGAGCTGCTCTTTCTGCAGTGTCTTATCAAAAGTTTGATCTGAGTTCATCTTGACCCTCAAAATCTCGGTTGAAGTAGGGTGGGTATTTCCCAATTTTCCTTAAGATGGCTTAAGCCACCTTAAGCTAATTAGCTCACCGGGGGCTTCCTCTAAGACGCTTTCAAAATTTGGAGACCTATGTTGTCAAGATCTCGAGCTGCTCTTTCTGCAGTGTCTTGCCAAAAGTTTGATCCGAGGTCATCTTGACCCTCAAAATCTCGGTTGAAGTAGCATGGGTATGCAAAAACCGGGAAAATTGCTCAAATTTTACTAAATGTTGCACCCTCTTGGATACTTCCCAAAATTGCTCACCGGGAACTTGGGCTCGCCTAATAGTGCACATAGCGTCTAAAAGAAGACAATGTCGCCGTCATTTTGAGCTAAAAAATCTAGCTTCCGGTACCGATAGCTCCCGTAATAATTGAAAACGTTAAGGTGGCTTAAGCCACCCTAAATCGCTGTTAGGGTGGCTTAAGCCACCCGAAGGGTAATAGCCAATACGCGTGGACACCATTTATTGTGCCGTCCATACGGGTGGAAGACGGTGTACACACGTAAGGACGCCGTCTAACAAGTGGTTTATGTACGCAGGATACACAAGGCCTACTTGAGGCACGCCAACACGGAGAAGCTGTATCCCGAGAGGCTGACAGCGAGAAAACTGGCCGGCCTGAAGTTGGAGCCTGCTGAGGTATCGGAACGGGACCGTGGATACCCCCCCGTCACGGTGTGTTTGCTTGTATTGTTCTAGTGGCATTTAGCTTGTCAATTGTTGTCGTTGCTCTTAATGCACTTACTTAGGTTGCATTCACTTGCAGTTCCATACGAGAGGAACGAGCCGTCACTGGTTCCAGGACGTGCGGGGGTGTCAGAAGCAAGATGCACAAGAATCGGAAGGTGAAGAGGATAACGCGGCCGATGGTGATGCTAATGATGCTGATGTTGAGGCTGTCGAGGATCCCGCCGCTGCTAATGACGGAGTGGCTGTGGAGGATGAGGAGAAGGACGAGGACGAGGAGCAAACCTCTGAGGAGGACGAGGAGGACAAGAAGGATGGGAAGAAGGATGAGAAGGTTGAGGGCGGTTCCGCTCCCAAAAAGGCGGAGACTTTTTCAATTCCAAAGAAGAGAAAGGTTGACAGAAAAAAGGAAGAAGGTGAAAAGCCAGCAAAGAAGCCGAGAAGCTAGGCTAGAAAACATTTTGTAAACATTTTGTAAATATTTTGTGTATCCCTGTACCTATCCCTGTAAATATTTTGTGTATCACAAGCTATCCACGCGCACGGACACCGATGTCCGTACGCGTGGACTGCATCGTCCATACGCATTGATATCTATAAACACAAGCTAAGTATCCACACGTACGGACACCGATGTCCATGCGTGTGGACTATCTATTATTGACCGTCCTTATGGGTGTCCATATGCCGTCCGCACGCACGTTTACGATGTCCATATGGTAGTCCACACGGTGTCCGTACGTGTGATTATGATGTACATGCGTCGTCCATACGTTGTCCATATGGGAGTACATATGCCGTCCGCACGCACGTTTACGATGTCCATGCGTCGTCCATATGCCATCCTTACGGATTTACATACGGTGTCCGCACGTGCGATTATAATGTCCATGCGCTATCCATACGCTGTCCTTACGGTGGTCCATACGATGTCCGTACGTGCGATTATGATGTCCATGCGTCCTCCATACGTCGTCCATATGGGAGTCCATATACCGTCCGCACGCACGTTTACGATGTCCATGCGTCGTCCATATGCCGTCCTTACGGGATTACATACGGTGTCCGCACGTGCGATTATGAGGTCCATGCGCTATCCATACGCTGTCCTTACGGTGGTCCATACGTTGTCCGCACGTCCGGTTACGATGTCCATGCGACGTCCATACGTTGTCCTTATGGGAGTCCATATGCCGTCCGCACGCACGTTTACGATGTCCATGCGCCGTCCATATGCCGTCCTTGCGGCATTACATACGGTGTCCGCACGTGCGACTGTGATGTTCATACGCTATCCATACGCTGTCCTTACGGTAGTCCATACGTTGTCCGCACGTCCGGCTACGACGTCCATATGCTATCCATACGGGTTTCCATACGGTGTCCCTGCGCTGTCGTGCGGTTGGATAGTGCCTCTGTCCATGCGTATGGACACCATGTGGACATGTGTTCTGTCCATACGGTGTCCATACGGCCGTCCATACGGTGTCCTTACGAAATCCTTACGGTGTCCATGGGACATTTTCATATGGACACCACAATTACGCGTCGTCCGTATGGTTCTTACATATGCATCAAGGTTTCGCCAGAAATCTGTCCAGACCGTCCATACGGTTGTCCATATGGGTCCTTGCGATGTCCATACCCTGTCCATATGCAAATCCACACGGATGAATGGGGCAATAATTTGTAGGGTGGGGTCGCGACGGCCACGATGGCAGCTCTCCAGTGCGGCCTGAACGCTGTCGCGTTCGACTCCGACCAGGACATGGTGCTAGCAGCCAGACAGCGGTTGGGGAACATTGCCGACGAGCCTGGCGGCGATATGAAATGGATATCACTCGACGAGACTGCGAAGCTCGAAGAGGAAGCACGTAAAGAGGAGGAAAATGTCAAAAACGCTGCACATGCGAAAGAACTCGCCGAAGTGAGTGCGAACCTCAACGAATTGGTGGATGCCGACGGTGCTGCCGAGCAACCTCCTGCAACTGGCACTGATTCTGGGCAAACAGAGGCACCAGTTACTGATGCACCTCCTGAAGGAGACGCCGCCGCCGAAGCGCAAGGAAAAGACACAGCATGGCACAGCGAGCGTCCCCTCCGACCTGTAGGAGACGCACCAACGGAGTAGATAGTGCACGCCGTGCCAAATGCATGTCTTGAACCTGGCATAAACGCAGATACCGCGTAGATTGTGGCCGCAGTGCTAACGACTAGTCCTGAACATTGATAAAACACATGTACAAAATGAAATTAGTCACCGCATCATATTTTGTATCGTGTTGACCATCTTGAATGCTTGCATGTGATTGTGAATTTACTATAAGCACTCATACGTACTTATCTATTAGCCTCATCAACACCCGCGTTTATTCGTGCGTCTCACGTCTCGTCGGAAAATACGTTATTTTCGTACGCCTTGGAATTATTTAGTTATATATAATTAAATTGAAAAATGACATTCCATAATGTCGTTTTCATCGAATAGCGTGTTGTTGTTGTTTAATATTTATCGTATGATATCCGTACTACTGAGATAAATGCAAACACACTCGCAGTTGCGTAGAAAATGTCGTCGTCTTGTCTCAACACATTATGATGTATATTGAGGCGTACTGCCCTGATATCATACAATAGATCTCTTCACCGGTGTAATAACGAATATATGATATACGCCGCTGTCGGTCAGCTCATTACGTACTAATACTAGGCAGGTCCCGATTTTTTGTTCCGGATTACGGATTACACTTTAAGGGCATCGCCCTTATGACATTAAGACGTATGCCGAAATCCTTAGTCCGAAATGCAAAACGCATCCCGATTTTCGATCATGGCATTCCGAATTACGAATTACGTCTTATCGATTTCACTGTGTCATCGCTCGACTGCGCACGTCGCTCCAAAATCCCCAACGAAGCGAATCGGACGGGCGGCGCGATGCCATAAATCATCGTTTCGACGTGGCGCGCCACGATGCTCGTATTTATGAGTGTCGCCCTTCGTTGAAAGCGTCGCGTTCATGGGCTCGTGGCGCAGTGGTATCAAGGGGAGTGACTATAGTAGTATCGGAGCTTGGTGGTATACGATACACGACTGAAGGAACAACGCATGCGACACACCACGATTTGTGTCTCCACATGTGTTGACACGATGCGACACATCACGATACACCAATCTTACGAAGCTTACTTTGCTAATAATATCACTGATTATCCTGGACAGCATTTTGGACGCTGTCGGTTCGCTTACACACAAATAAATTTATATCAGGTCGAGACGAACGTGCTGGTTTTGATTACTGGTGGCGCAATGCATTTCAAACCGTACGTACTTGTCATAAAACGTACATATACCCTGCAGCATATCGTTAGCGGCTCGATATCTACAACTGATATGACCCAGGTGACGTTGCATTGTGTACATGAAAGAGTACATATAATCACACCACTGCACCAACCTACTCGCACACACACATTCACACACCGAGAAATAAACAAGGCGCATTCAACATCACCGATCATTCTGGAGACACTGTACTTTCGGCGTTGCTCAGTACCGAACAATTTGTTATCATAATGATGCACTCATGGCGAAATAAGCTAAACATTACAGCGCATTGCGAATTGCTGACATCTGTTTCCGCATTGCCTTTTGATGTTATTCACCACCACTTCCGCATTCGAGATGTGTTGAAATGTGAAACCGAACGGCAGATACAGCAATATTACAAAAATATCCTTGCGATTACGGCGATGCATATCTATTTTGGATCGCTGCTTTCAAAGGCCCAAGGTCATAAATAGCGACCCTGATGATTTCTGCATACGTCTGGGGTGACTTAGAATTGCGCTGCGCAACTAGCCAGAGCACAACTCCTACCAAACACTTATCTTTAGGTAAACCATAATTCAGTTCACTCAATACTTATTAGGTTGTGTAGTATGCGGAGTTCCTCCATGGCCATTCCGCCTAAACATCCCACACACATCCATTAGATGCTACAACCAATTTAATTGTGAAAGAAAACCACTCACTGGGATGCAAGGGCGGCGACTTTGCAGTGACTCATCGCCATTTCAGACGACTCCGCATGCATGCATTAGGGATAATGACACAGGCATGTGTTCCCAAATCGCACAAACCATGTTGCTGCATGATAAAACCATATGCACCTGCTCAAAGTGTAACTTCGCCACAGTCACCGCTGGTCTCTGGAAAGCTGTGTCCACGACAGGGCTGCCCAGACGTAGCGGTTCCAGCTCGGCATTTGCCCTTGCGTGCAGCACAAATCGAGCCCCCATCCTGCGCCCACCAATGCCGTTGATTCACGCCCTCAACACAAGCGGTCTTCGGGTCTGTGCCTATGCAACATGCCTCGCCAGACACGATCAAGACGGAATGGATGGTCCACATCCCGGAGGGGGGCATAGGGGAATCCGTGGTTCCCCGCGGAAGAGGCCCTGATGGAATGGGCCAATCAGAGTGTCCCCACGTTGACTTGAACTGAACGCGGAGACACTGTCTCAAGATGTATGGCATGGGAATACATTGAAGATACAGCGTAAACTCATTAATGTACAACGTGGCAAGACGAGCCTGTTCATGTGGGATGGGAGACAGAACCAATCGAGCCAGTTACACCTAGAATTTCAATCAGTGCACCAAAACTCTATCATTCCTCACCCAAAGGACACTGTGGGTAAGCTAGTCATAGAGAGTGTAGCAGGGCAAAGGGCCAACCATGACTCAGAGGCTCTCGGCGCGCCATTCGCCAATCCGTTCTTCTTTCTGGTCCTCTTCTGCGCTCCCTTGGCCCCCCCCCGCGCTTTATTCAAGTCCGACTCCGACAGCATTATCTAAGCAGAACGGAAGCGGTGGTTAACTCCAGATTCCCATATCCTTTCAAAGTTCTTGTCCCCTTGAGCACAGAGTGCCCCGTGGATCAAAGTGGCGAGTGCATACTGAAGTATAAATTGAACCGTGAAATGTGAAAAGGGCAAAAGGCGAAGTGTATGGTGAAAATTGCAGTCACCTTGATCATTTCGTGGGAACAGTCTATGTGTGATGCGCGAGAAGGGAGGGAAGCAGCTCACGTGGAACGTGGCTTGCATTGTAGAGATGGACTGTGCCCACGAAATGTTCAAAAGGTGACTGCAATTTTCACCACGCGCTTCGCCCTTCGCCATTTTCACATTTCACTTATACTTTTCAGCATGCACTCGCCCCTTTGATCCACTGCAATCGGCAGCCAGCACTCGGCACTTGGCACTTTGCAGCCAACACACAACACTTTGCAGCCAGCACTTTGGCTGCTTTCTCGGGGCAACCAAGTGCTGACCGAGTCCGGGATCGACGCGCTCCACGGAAACACACAGGCACAGGCGGAACGTACTGGGCATCATTCCTGTGGGAAAGTCGTTATGAAGCTCACCTTCTTTTCCGGGGAGCTCCCCGGGCTGAGCGGCGGAGCAGTTTTGACACTCATCGGCAGATGCTCAAGCGGCATGCGGGCCATCGCAGCGGGGAAGAAATTGTTGGTCAGTCGCGCCTGTCGGCAGACCCCCTCCCTCCACCTCGATCCTCAGATGCCATTTGCGCTCCGCATGCACTCTATCACTGACCGTGGAAGTGTGGCGCATCTGCAATCGCAATTCTGATCCATATCCACTGAGAAGATTTCTCACCAAGGTGAATGATCTCTCTCAAGGTTTACTCTGGACTCTAGAATGTCTGAAAAACCCACGTCGCCCCATGAATTCGCTTGACCACTCTGCTTCGTAGATGGTCATCCCACAACCTCGTGCTTTCTGCAGAGAAGGGGCCGCTCCGAAAGAACAGGGAGGACGCACCAGCGTGTCGCCGGCGAAGATGGCCACTTCGTCAGGCCCGAGCTGAGCCTCCACAGCGTGGAAGGCCAGGTCCTGCAGGGAGCGCACGTGGAGGCCCTCGCCGCGCCCCCGGGGGACCACCGCTAGCAAGGCATCCTCCGTCCTCGCCAGGGAGGCGCTTGCCGGGCTCGCGCTCGCACCCTCTGCCCAAGTGGCGCCACCGAACCACCACGCCCACCAACATTCTCCGATGCGCGATTTGCAAGAGCGCTACGAGCCCGCTGCCCTACCCCCTTTCTGCCAAGGTGTGCAACTCCCCTAAAACCCGCCTATTCTGTCCGCCCCGCCCCTGCAAACTCCAGTAGCTGACAGTCCCTCGCGGTGACGCCTGCGTGGTGGCTGCTGACACGGAGTTGCTCAGATTGCTCGCCACATGCAGAGCTCTCAGATTGAACACCGGTGAGAGGGCCGCCGTCAGATCGCATGGGACAATGGTGGGCTCTGGGATCTCTGCTAGGGAGAGAACGCTCAGATCAACGGCGTGAGGTGGGGACTGATGACTTGAGGGTATATCAGCCGCCGCTGCATGGTGAAGGCGGAGCTGAGGCCAGGGCTGGTTGAGAGATGCGGGGCTGAAGCGGGCGCGGCTCGCCAAGCACCGGGGCTCACTTGCAAAGCAGCTGCAGCGGATGGCGGTGGCAGAAGCAGTTTCCATGGTGAGGTGCTCGTCCGCGTTGTCCAGCAGCCCCGTCAGCACGCTCGGCTTCACCTAAAACGTAGCTATCACCCGAGCGTCACCGCACAGTGCAGATTTGGCACCGCAGCCTGCAATGCCGCTGCAGGACAGGGCTTCCTCAATCTCCATGCCATGTCCCTGCTCTTACTCTAGTTCCGGCTTTCTGGCTCTTCATCATCAAAGATTGTTAGGAGCGCTCAAGTGAAACACTTCCGTGGGATGGGGGAGCGTCGGGCTGCGTTGTGGGCGGGGTACCCCGCGCAGGGTGGGAGGTCTGGTGAAAGGCTGATGGCGAAGGGGTCGGGTAGGCAGACCTGCAAGGCTTCTGCAACAATTTCTAAGCAGGCCAGCGCCACCGCCTCCAGCACATGATAAGAGTCCACCACTGCGAATCGAAAGCCGGGCGGACTTTTCGGCCACACATACTTCATGTCGAAGAAGGACCTGGATTCGAACACCTCTTCATCCTGCTCTCCTTGTCTGCCAGGTGGAGCCCCGCCACGTCAGCAGGAGCTCCGACAGCACTCCCGACGGAAAGTGAACTCTGACGGACTTTCCGAATCTCTTCAAGGTTCACGCATTAGGGAAACCTCACCTATAGCCATGGCCATTGCTCGTGGAAGCATACTTCTCCTTTTCCTCTGCGCCGCACGCCTCCCACTCAACCGGCGTCAACCGCGCGCCGTTGCAGCCAATCCAGAACAGCTGCTTCGACAAATTGATTGTATTCGCTGCGGTAACGGGTGGAGGGCACCCCTCTGTTGAGGTGAGGGCGCATTGGGAGGGCGGCTATAGAGGGATATTGGGAGGGCGGTGAGAGAGGGGCTTTGGGAGGGCTAGAGACATGCGGTGGGAAGGTACCAAATGAGAGGCAGGAGTTTTCCAGTTGTACATCAGACAAATGGAATCTACCCGACCCGGGGGGCGGGATGGACCGGAGGCTAGCGTGAAGAAAGTGTCGGCCGCCGCAAAGGTGCCCGAGAAGGTGGCCTCCGGATTCAGCGCCTGCGGGAGGGACACGACGCACCAGCCGCGACGCCGCAGCACTGAGGCGAAACGCTGTGCCTCCTGCTTGCCTTCTGGGCTCGAAGCACGCCGCACGAGCTTCTCGAAGTGAAATGGAGGCTCCCGGGTGGGTACACCTTCCGCCTTCTTCCCATCACCTCCGCCATTCTCTGCCCGGGCCGATGCCACATCACTGCACGATGCCTCGCTTGTCTGCAACGGCGCCCATCCACACATACCCCGATTCCCCATCTCCCCTCAACGGCGCCCATCGACACA
>LGRX02004377.1:0-36607 GCA_001247695.2 Cymbomonas tetramitiformis
TTGATTTGGAACACCACTGATGACCACCGCCACTGTGGCGTCCCAGTTTAGGTGATACCTTTGATTTGGAACACCACTGATGACCACCGCCACTGTGGCGTCCCAGTTTAGGTGATACCTTTGATTTGGAACACCACTGATGACCACCGTCACTGTGGCGTCCCAGTTTAGGTGATACCTTTGATTTGGAACACCACTGATGACCACCGCCACTGCGGCGTCCCAGTTTAGGTGATACCTTTGATTTGGAACACCACTGATGACCACCGCCACTGCGGCGTCCCAGTTTAGGTGATACCTTTGATTTGGAACACCACTGATGACCACCGCCACTGTGGCGTCCCAGTTTAGGTGATACCTTTGATTTGGAACACCACTGATGACCACCGCCACTGTGGCGTCCCAGTTTAGGTGATACCTTTGATTTGGAACACCACTGATGACCACCGTCACTGTGGCGTCCCAGTTTAGGTGATACCTTTGATTTGGAACACCACTGATGATCACCGCCACTGCGGCGTCCCATTCTAGGCTGTCGCTGGCCTCGGACTTCGAGGACTATCAATTTATCATGGACTGCTGCGGGTGACCAAGGTGTAGTTTAATCAAAATGATTTTCCGAGAGTCAGTCCCAAAAGGACGGAGACATTCCGCTTGGTGCTTTTTCGATCGTGACCCCAACCTGGAGAAAGTCAAGGCACGGCGACCGTTTTCGATCATGACCCCAACCAGGAGGAATTCAACTCATGGGGACCCGTTGTCGATAATTACCTAACCCGAAGGAAGTCAAGGCATGGCGACCCATTTTTTATAATTACCCCAATCCGGAGGTATTCAAGGCTCCGTCCACACTGCACCCTGAGCTAGCCGCCGCAGGGCAAGTCGTGCCGCACCAAGTAAGCGATGGAAAATGTGGCTTCCGTCATGTTCGCGCACAAAGGACAATATAATAACAGGGAGTGAGTACGAGCATGTTGCTCAGACATTTTCAGTGGGCGTGTTATATCTAACAATGCGATGGTACAGTGATGCTGTGCACATGATGCAGCGCGTCACAGCGTGTGATGGCGCAAGGCTGACGCAGACACAGTGGATTCTGGAAGGTCTGGGCAGCCCTGAGTTAGAACACGTGCTGAGGGCCGGTCTCGGGTGCAATATGTCGACGCCAGTCGGACCTTATCATTGTACACCCTATTGGCCAGGACCACGTCGAGGGAGATATATTCCCCATAGACATCCAAGAGCACTTCTTGCGACAACGTCCCCTTGATGTCGGCGTCTCCCTACGATGCATACTCAATCCCACGGCTGCCCTGCGTCATGAGTGCAGTAACACTTTGTGCAGGACGGCCTCTACAGGGCGCCAGGCACAGCAGCAAAACAAGCCCCACAGATATTCACCTCTATCTCGGAGCGGCTGTAGTTCCACACGGACAGCACAGATTGCACCTCACATGGCCCACCAGCGAACTTCCTGCACCACGGCGCTGGCCCCTTCAGCGCGCCACCTGGCGCTGCGCCGGCTTGAACACTGCCCCCTCAACTGAACGTCTTTGAATTGATCCAGCTGAGAGTTATCATAAGCTATACACATCTGAAGGTGCAGTTGTATTCAAATTGAATTCAAGCACTACCACAGTGCAACATCACTACCAAGCTCCTGCACCAAACTGGCAGGCAACGTTCAAACTTCTGGACCTTCCACGTATCGCTTCTCCACCATCCTCAGCAGAACTGCTCGGCAGAACAGGACAGGGGCCTCCGGTGCGCGCTGTGTCACCTGGAACAAAACTGCAAGTACTCCGAGGAATTCTGAAACAGCTCGTGCAAATCGAGCATGTCCAGCAGTGCGCTCTTGTCAACGACGCCCCCCTCGTCTGCGCTAGCCGCGACCCAGATCGCAAGCTCCTGCAATACAAGCCACCGACCACACCGGCCAATCTTCACGTCCTCTGTTGACCGTGTTCCAGTTCTCAGTGTCCTGGGTCTTCACGACAGTTCTCACGCCAGTCCCTCTCGGGTCTCACTCACGCCGGTCCTCATACGTCCTTTGGACTACGCTCGGGCTTCCAGGAGCTACGTCCACAGGATGGATGCCACGGTGTGCTCTGGTGTGAATGAGGGGTTGCCACCAAAGAACTGATACGATGGCGTGTTCTTATGTGCACCGCTGAAGATAAAAGCGCAGGCTGAAGGTGGAAACTCTTGAGGCGAGCGGTCCCTGCGAGGATGTGCAGACGTAACGCATAGTCCATCTGAACAAAGGCGTACGATCGCGTACAAACTGGCATGCAAATCGGGCAGCAAATATCACCGTAGCATCGTGGTTCAATGGGACGTAGTGTGGCGTCGACATCCGTGGGGATTTTAATGCAATGCACGAAGGCGCGGACCCACCGTGCGATTCTCCTTGCCGAAGTGATTTTCCTGAAACTGCTTATCACTCCAAGCCTGTTCACACACGCAAGGTAAACGAATAGATGTTAAAGAAATATTCAGAAATATTAGAAGCGCCGGGCAATAAGGCACCCGCGCGCGTGGTGCCCTCAGACGGTATGCACAAACCAAGCTTGACCGAGCAGAGTTATTAGTGTACCGCCGGCACATAGGGATAAAGCTTAACGAGCCTACAATACTTCCCAAAACTTGAAGAATTGCAACGAGGGTAAATCGTGCGGCTTCGATCGCGAGACTGTCAATTTGAACGGAGTGCGGCGTTCCCGGAGAGAAAGGTCGCGATGTCGTACCTGGGTGTCATCCGGGTACCACAGTTTCTCGTAGTCGCCGGTGGTGGAAAGGAAAACCATACCCGAAGAGCAGATGAGACTGAAGAAGAGTGTCAAAGCTACAGATGTAAAAGGCCACACGCCGGTCCATCTTCCGACCTTGTCGAAAGTCTGCTCCAAGAGGCTATGAACTCGACCCATGCAGGCCGCCTGTGAATCGAAGATAGCTATGCATGGCGAAAATGAAGCGCTCACACCGGAGAAGGATGCTGGCTTCGACGAATTTTCTTCAGGTTTCTCCCTCAGTGATTCCATCCTCTAACAAGCCTGAAAGGAAGATCGTCACCACAACAACCCGGTCGATGTACAGCGCGTTGCTCTCTCTGAGATCAAGAGGTTGGCCGAGGGCCCGAGGCGTTGGCGGTCAATAGGTCGCTGAACTCGTTGATTTTGCGAGGTAATCTCCTCTAAGTGTTTAACGGCTCGTTTAACACAGTCGATATGAGAGGTGAATTTCCTTTTTCTCACCATAGACCATTGGGTGTGAGGACTCTAGGCAAACTACCGACTCCTTGATTGGAGTCTGCACTCTGCAGCACTTGTACTATTACTTGTTTATGATTGGTGATCAAGTTGGTATAAATTTGATCGTAGAAAGTTCATTGGCTAAATACTGTATAAATGGGCTGCTGCTGCCGCGCTGCCGGGGTGCCGGCGAAGTCCCCACGCCAGCGCCAGCCCACCGCCAGCGCCACGCCACGCCACGCCAGATGCAGATCAGCGAGTGACACCCTTTGCTCTTTATAAGGACGGACCAGCCGCAGGGCAAATTTATACTTACTTACGACAGTAGGTCAAGGGGTATAATATACCCCTTGCAGTAGAGCTCTAGGTGACACTTACTAGAGCTCTAGGTTACTTACGTCGTCATTTGCCAATTATCAACAGAAATATACAGAAATAGGGGGAAATGGTCATAGCTCCGTGTGAAGTGATCGGAATGGGGCAACCAAGGGATCGAAGCGCATGTGGAGGACCCAACCAAACCCCTGCTCTTTAAGTTTATAAGGACGGACCAGGGCAAATTACTTACCGTTTAAAATACTTAACACCGTAAGGGCGAATTCGTTTTTAGCAGTATGGGATCAGTATGAGGGCGGAAACATCCATAATTGCCACGGTAGTCAACTATTGGATATTTATGAAGTATCAGTGCCCATATTGGGGACTTGGGCAAGGTCCCTCAACCCTTCAATGCCCACCAAACTCGGTTTATCGAGTGGGGGACTTTGTGGAAAGTGCAGGGGTGTTCTGCTGCCAGGTGACAAAAGCGTGCTCTATGGAGAGTGCTATAAAGGCTTCAAATCAAGGATATGGCATTTTCCCCCATTGGTATACACCATGATACGTCATCGCCCACTCATAACATCAAGTCAATAGTGGTGGCATGTTCATGGCGCATGCCCAAAAATGCCCCCAGCAGTTGTTCAATCGAATTTCCTTAAGTATGGTGATGGTGGGTTACATATATTCATGTGTGCACATACGGTGCGAGTGATAACGAAGTGCCATATCATCCACCTAGTTCCGCAATACAAGGTATGCGAAGAATCGTGGCAAATGGATGTCTAGAACTTGAGTTATTGCCGAAAACGTGAAAATAAGTTTCTGGAAAACAGGATCAGTATGAGCAGTATGGCAATTCGCCCTTAAGGTGTTAAAAGCCGGGTTTTGAGAGGTGGTACTTCTTGGGGGGTCTTTTGTCCATGATATTTTCGGCCAATCACAGTGTGTCATATGTGTGACACATCCTTAAGACCTTAACACTGTGTGATCCACGTGTGATATAAGATACATGTGATACACACTGTGATGCACAGTGTCGAAACCGGTGTCGGATCATTTCCGTAGATGATCCGACACCGTCAATTTTCAAGCTGCACTGCAACGATCCGTATAGTCGGATCCAGCCAGAGCACCTGATCCGATCCCGAACCGATTAACGGTTTTGGCGAAGAGCCTGCACCGACACCGGCGGGTTCTACACCGATAAAAAATCAAGATGCGCCGAATCTGACGGTTCAATGGCAATTATCTGAGTATTTTGCGTAACCCTTCTGGTATGAGCGTTGCAGGCGCCCCTCAGTTTTTCGCTCACTGAAAGTGGAAAAGCCCGTGAGTTCGCTGCGAATTCAGTTCACGAGTCAGCGCTTTACCGAATAACAGTATGAGTAAAGGGAAGCAGAAAGTATTCACTCAACCGTCAATCGACACAAACCTGTTCATAAAGGAGTGCCCTGGAGATGAGCAGGTAACTTTAAAAGTAGTGATAAACGTCCCTGGGCAGTGGTTTGAGAATGCTCCTCAAAGTGAGAAGAGAAAGGAGTTTCGAGCTGAAGCAGTTGAGTTCTGTAAGTTGAAACAATTTGGGACTGGGCAACGTTCTACGAAACAACCGGCCATTCGTTTCCAAGTTTGCGATGATGCTTTGGAGGACCCCTCACACCCTGGATATTGGATGCAGCTTTCGATCTGGAACCGTTTTCGCCACCTCACGTACAAAGATAATCGCGACGGAGAAGCGGTTTTCGTCCCGAAAGCAGGCCCGAGTCCGCTTGCAATTACAGATCAGCCCGAAGCTCTTGTAGTAGCACCAGTTAATGGTCCAACTCGGCCGGCATGTTACCAAGGATGGAAGCTGATAGGGCAATAATACCAAGTCGCTACGTCAGGTCGGAAACAGGGCAAGCGGATCAAGGTTGAATTTTGGAAGTGCGATGTTCAGGGGTGCCATCAGCGCCCTACGACGTGTATTGTTGCCGATGGATCCACTGGTGTTTTGTTCCGCAATATGGATAGTCGTTTCACCCCGAGGCTGCTGCCGAAGCTCGGGCTGCGTCAAACCATAGCAAAGTGCGCGTTGCGGAAGATGGGAACACATTTCAGGTCATGACGTTTGAAGAGGCCTTCCCACATCACGTTCGATTCGTTTTGTGGATCGTCCAAGACAAGAAGCAATTCCAATGTGCCAAAAGCCCTGCTATGCGCGAGTGGATCAGCGGCCTTTCGCCCCGATACACACCTCCTTGTCGGGAAACTTAATTGAAGATTCTGTCCGTGATTTTTGCACTCATGAACGAACTGTTGTACGCTGCCATCGCTCGAAAGCGCACGGGCCTGCCACACGCCTCTTACGGGCATGCATGCGATAGCCTCTAACGGGCCTGCACCGACACTGGCAAGGCAGGCCGAAGGCCTGCACCGGCCTTGGCACCGCCTGCAAGTGCGGGCCGAAGGCCTGCACCGACACTGTCAAGGCAAGCCGAAGGCCTGCACCGGCCTTGGCACAGTGATAGAAAAGGCTAATATACATTATATATTGGACTGGCGGAAGCACTGGCAGGGAGTGACACCACAATTCACTGCAGACTAAGATGAGATAATAAAATAACTTTGGGGTTTTATTATCACGGAACGGTGACAGGAGCAAGCTGACATGGCACCTCGGGTCAAGGGGTGATCAGAGAGTGTGACTGCCCCCCACCTTAGGGGGGGGGCTGAAAGTCTCATCTCACATCACACCACCTCACCCCGAAGGCGTGAGGTGCCACAACAAAGCAGGCAAGCTTGCATCCCAAACCTAAACCCTAGGCAAAAATAGGCAGCAGTTACAGGCCCAATGGAACCTTTTGCGGTCCAACAAGAGGTGGATCCCCACATGGGCGTTGCCCCGAAACTACCGACTAGCTAGAGCTGTTTACCGAAGGTGTCTGTCTAAATCCAATGTCGCACACCACCAGACCGTGATGCGGTCTGGTGGCAGGTCGATTGCTTCATTGGCGACAGGCTGCGACCCCATGAAAGGCGGTAACCAGATGGGCCCCTGAGACACCAACCAATACCTGTGCGCGGCCATGGCGTAACGTAGCCAAGCACCACCAGACGACCAGAGGCAAGTGGCAGAGGGGGAGGAGCGTGGGTAATGTGGAAAGTGGCTCGAGCACAAAGTGCTGGATTTGACACTGTGACACTCAAAACTGTCACATGCCACTTCCTATGGTAGGCTGGGTGACCGTCACCAGTAGACGGGAAACACCCGTTAGGTATTTATGTATGCCTCTGATTTATCTATCACACTTTTACCGTTCTGATTCCGTGACCCTTAACTCAGGGTTTATCTCTCAGTTAGATATATATTACCGACGAACCATGTATCTACCAGGTTTGGCCCCACTTGCGCTTTATTTAGCCACTGCGAGATTGCCACCATGAGTGGCTAAGCTCGGACGCCTGGGATGGGGTGAGGCGCTCCGCGCGTGAGAGTGCCGGCAGTCACGGGTATGGCCTAAATTTTATGGGTTGATTTACGGCACGCCGCACCGGTTGGAGGACGATTTTCTACGGGTCTTAACGTTGGATTGGTTTACGTTTTCTGGTTGGATCCCACACCGTTGCGTATTGGCCGCCGCTACCACACGACTTCCCGGAATTATTTGATCTCTCACGGCTGCCGTATCGGCGACCCGCGCGTTTCTTGGCCGCCCGAAACTGCCGCACATCTCACGTTCCATTGCCTCACTCCGCCCCTTCAGTCCTTCTCAAGATGGTTGCTTCTACTCGAGCCACCGCTAGCATGGCGAGTCGCCGACGCGCACTAGCCACGATTTTTGATTCAGCAGCTGCGAGACACGCCAACACTCCGGCCACACCGCCGGCAGCTCAGCCGGCTGCCAATTCAGCGGGTGCTGCGTTCCTTGCCTCGGTGCGTACACTTCAGCGGGAGCACTTCGACATGAAAGTCTCCAAGTCCGTTCGTCAAAAGTTGTTCGAGGACAAGAACGGGCGATTTTCGGGGACTGAGTGCCACGCGTCCGCACTCTTCGCCAGGATGGTCTCTGCGCTGCAGACAGCATTTGTCACGGAGGACATTGGTTTTGCACCCCTTTTCCTGCTGGACGATGCTACCCTTCCCGTCCGCGTGGAGGCCAACGCCTTATTGTTCTCCACGCTCGAGCTCATGGTTGACCCCGCGTCGCCGGCAGCGGACTGGATGGACTCCTCGCACTCCACGTTCCCGAACGACGGTAAGCGGGTGCTGCTTGAGTTTGCCCGCCGCGTGATCCCGGCGGGTGACCCCTTTCAGGGTCAAGCGGACATGTTGAGCATCCGCATCTCTGCGGGCGTGGACCCGCATGACAAAATCAGCGACTTCAACGCCGCTCTGAAGGCTGCGAGGACGCGGGCGACACTCCACGATGAGGACGTGAAGGCGCTGTTCATCAAGTCCCTCGACACCGTCTTCTACCAACCGGTGGTGTCACGGTTGCTCCTCCACGATCAACGGGCCGCTCACGACCTCCTCACGATTCAACAATGGGTGCGTGAGTGCTACTCCGAGCACGTGCGGGCGGGCACCGCCACGGCGTCCGCACACCGCTACTCCCACGGCACGCATTTCATGGAGGGGGCCGCCGATGACTCCGGTGGACCCGGTGAGCTCGCAGACTTGAGGACGATGGTCCTCGACTTGAAGCGTCAATTGGCCGCGTTCCTCGACACCGCCGAGTCCGGACCGGCTCCGCGGGGATTTACTCCTCGCGCGGACAAGCCGGACAGCCGCATTAAAACGCGTTTCGCGGCCTCGCCCCTCCCCAAGGGGGGGAATTGGTCGCAGTCCATCTCCAAGAAGGTAGCATTCCATCGCGACACCGGTGCAACCGTGCCGTACTGCCAAAATCAGGTGTGCGCGAAGGGCAAAGCGCGGCATTGGCATCGGGACTGCCCGAACGGGGGCCGGACCGGGCTCTCGGCCTACGCTTTCGCTGAGGAGGCCGAGAACTCGGTGTTGGCCGCAAAATTTCAGCATGCCATCGACCACGACGACGCCGAGGAGTTCGACGCCCTTTGCATGCTCGCGGGCGGGAAGCCGGACATCTTCGCCGACCTCTCCGCGTGCTCTTTCTGCGAGGAGGACGGTGAGGCCCTCGTGTCCGCCGTCACCGAGTTCTCCGAGTTGGCGCGCGCGGCGGGAGATTCGACATTCAACGTCAACACCTTCACTGCCGACTTGCCGGTGGTGTCGGAGCCACCCGCACACTCCCCGCCCGCGTCGGTTGAGTACGGGGAAGAATGGACCGGTCCGCCGAACCCCTTCTGCCCTCCCGTCACCCGCACGTTCGCCGATTTCATTGAGAGCGCGGGGATTGCATTGGTGCCCGACGAGCCGGCCCCGAGCATGAATTTGCTCTCCGCGGTTGAGGGGCCGGAACGCGTGGTGGACTACAAGCCCGCGACTTACGCCACGAGCGACGATGACGACGAGGACGACCCGGTGGCACTGCCGCGGCCACGGTACGGCTGCGGGAACGGCGTTCCGAGGTTCGCGAGGTCTCTCCTCACTTCCTCCTTGGTGTGCGCACTCTTTGTAATTTGTGCCACCGCCGCGCCGCACGCCGTTGCCGGTGTCGGTGGTGCCGGTGCACGCACATGCACGGGTCCACCGGTCGGTGGTGCTACGTGGACTGCCTCAGCAGTCCCGGCCACGGAGGCTTCGCCAGCTGAAATGGTTCATGACATGCCGTGTGCTATTCCACCTCGTCGCCACCGGCGTGAGCAGAGACGGCAGGGCCTCTATATGGCTCCGGTGCCATGGCATCCCAGGCCGCCGCCGCCTGCCGAGTTGTTTGAGGACGGTCCTCCGCTGTCGCCGGCATCGTCTTCAGATGACGAGGCCCCACCGTCGGGCAGCACTTGGCAGCACCCCGATGCGGTGCAGCCTCCTGTGATCGAGGATTCGTCAATTTCTTCTACGAATGATTCACCGGGGCCGGCAACTGCTTCACAATCACGCTGCTCCGAGCCGGACCGTCAGTTCCGAAGACCTCTAGTGGCTGAGATTGATCACACCGTGCCTGCCTAGAGGTTAACTATAGTGTAGCTTCCTAGATGTGCAGAAGAGCTCTCTGAATTTGAGCTGTGTTTAGGGTTTTGGCAAATTAACAACAGTATCTGACAATCTTTGCTGTGAACTGGGACCGCCCTGACCAAGAGTACAGGCCCCCAGTTATGCTACAGTTTCCTCCTGAAGTTGAGTAGGGAGTTTGTTGCTTCGTTTCGCTACTAGCTACGGTCACCACCCTAGGTGGTGTGCTGGATTTGACACTGTGACACTCAAAACTGTCACATGCCACTTCCTATGGTAGGCTGGGTGACCGTCACCAGTAGACGGGAAACACCCGTTAGGTATTTATGTATGCCTCTGATTTATCTATCACACTTTTACCGTTCTGATTCCGTAACCCTTAACTCAGGGTTTGTCTCTCAGTTAGATATATATTACCGACGAACCATATATCTGCGAGCCACAAAGGTGTCGAACGCACCAGGAAGTGGGGGTGGGAGACGAAAGGCGTTCCCAAGCACCACCACATCGTAAGTGTCTATTGGGCGCACCTTACGGTGGGTTTACCCACCGTAAGCGACATTCGAAAACCGCATCGTTAGAGCTAGCATATTGTGCCAACTTGGGCAAACCCATGCTTTTCGACACACCTTGGGGGTTATATTAGTGCGTGGACTTGAAAAAAGTACTTTACATACAGTACTGTATAGATGCGTCTAATATGCATGCTAATACCAAGGGGTCAAGCAAAAAAACACCTCAAATCCTTACGGTGGGTTACCCAATTATTGCATCTTTGGGTAGATTTTGAACATGCCCATCACATTCGGAATGTACCTATCACAATATTTTCATGAACTATGGCCCATAACAAATGTTTCTTATACTTGGCGCCATTCGATATATCGAATATATCACTCTACACAAGTAACTTAAAAAAAAAAAACATTTGCGATTTCAATGTTTTCCCATACTTAAGGGCAAAAATGACGATATTTTGTCTATACGGGGATATATATGCATGTTTCTCGCGAAGTATTGACTCAAGGTGGTAAAAATATATCAAACTTAACGAAATACACCCATGCGCACATTGGCATCGTGGATGAAACATAGAAATCGGGCCACGTTTGTGTGCATTTGGGATCACGGCACCGAACGTGCCATCGGAGGTATATTGGGATGGATACCGCGGATGTATCCGATCACAAGTACATGTCATTCGGCTTTGTCCAGCTAAACATGAATGTCTAGTTGTGAAATCACATATGATCGATCGACCATATTTGAGACCATTCGATGTGCATTATGGTGTTAACAAACTACGCTATGGTTAACCCACCGTAAGGCGTTCTTACGGTGGGTTACCCCACCTTGAGCCCAATAGACATAAGGAGGTGGCCCACAACGCGAAGGCGAGGGATGCGGTGAGGTGCTCTCGTAGGATTCAAAGCACTCGTTGTCGATGTTGGAAATGTCGGAGTCGTGCTTGGTGTCTGGTGCGCAAGCACCACCAGACACCACCATACCAAAGCCAGAGGTAAATTGTCGTCGCCCTACCGGTTTCTGGACGCGTGCAATACATCGTATTGAACACATATTGCAGGCATATTGCACGCGTATTTGCAATACATGTTCAATACAATAAAAAATGCTGTAATATGTGTGCAATATGCCTACAAGCGCTCCAACATATGTTCAACATTGTATTGAAGTGAGCCCTCACGTATTGAAGACATATTGAAGTTCTGATGCAGAGAGTAATTTCAATATGCCTTCAACATATGTGTAGTATAGGGTTGGAGACATGCACCATGCATGTCGCAGACAATATGAAGGCATGTTGCAGGCATGTTGCCCACATATTGTATACATATTGTAAGTCAACATTCAATATGTTGGATACATACTGCGGACCTATTGCATACGTATTGAACATACAAATTCAATATGTTGTATATATATTGCGGACCTATTGCATATGTATTGAAACGGAACATTCAGTATGTTGGATACATACTACGGACCTATTGCATACGTATTGAACATGCAAATTCAATGTGTTGTATATATATTGCGGACATATTGCATATGTATTGAAACGGAACATTCAGTATGTTGGATACATACTGCGGACCTATTGCATACGTATTGATTATACAAATTCAATATGTTGTATATATACTGTGGACATATTGCATATGTATTGAAATAAAAGTTGCATATGTTGGATATATACTGTAGACCTATCGCATACATATTGCACCGACATATTCAACATGTTGCAAACTTGTATACTGTGGACTATAATGTATATTGCATATGTCAACGAAAGGCATTAGTACGCTATACGTGCATGTGTACTCGAAAAGGGTACACATGCACGCAATGGTGGGTACAGCTCTGGTGCGCGTGTACGAGGCCCATCTATATGCACAATATCACAAGATGATTGCGAAAATGTGTGTTGCTTACATAAAGTGTGTTCACAATGCGTATGCTATGATGCGAAGGCTAGCACATCACGCATACGTATGGAACACTTGAGCATGTTTAATACAATCATATTAATACAATAGTGTAACTAACTAGGCAAGATGGGATACAATTGGGACTACTCATCTCTATCCTACCAATACGCAAACTGACGTTCTATTCGTACGATTTCTAGTTCCAACACTACGATTGTAAACAATGTATCAACCGAGCACGCTCGAAGGGACGCTTGAAGCTCATGAAGTACTCGAGGCGGTCGATTTTCTCCATTTAGGCTTTCTCCAAAATAGCCCGATCTGAAAAGTAAAGCAAAGAACCAACACTTAGTAAAAAAGCGGAAAACGTATAAAAGATTCCCTTATGCAAAACATAACTAGCAACCTAGCAACCTCAAAGAAGCGCGAATGTGAACGCGAGATGATGGCGGAAAAATTGTTTTCACCACTCGAATATTTTCAGCGATCTGAAAAACAAAACCAACCAAGTAACGTTTAGTAAAGATGAAATATAATATAAGTGACAAACGAAAGTAACGAAGGAAACTGAAAAAGAGAGGTGGAGTGAGTTGGATTTGAACCAACTATTTCGAGTGCAAAGGACTCGCGGGAATCTTCCCGTTCATTCCAAGTCAAAGTTCCACGCATGCCAAGGATGAGCGCGCTAAGCACACACGAAATAATACATATACATATAAAAAACATGCACTACAAACCTGTGACATATTGCAGCGAGCAAGAATGAGAAATATCATAACATGCAACCCGCTGGCGAGGCCACCACACGCTGCTGCACACTGCTGGACGGTGAAATGTGAAGCGTTGACGACTGCAGCGGTGAGTTTGAACTTTTACAGTATTCTACAAAAAATGCCTACCTTCACTTCCCGTCAGGGTATATTGCTTACCGTGGCGGGCCGGCCCGGGGCCGTAGCTCGCCACTCCGGGCCGAATGCGGGCCGATGAAATAGATGGGTGTGGGCCGTGATGTTTACCATGAAAACAGCAAAATTTATGCAAAATGTGCGATAATTTTTGCAGTATCGCCATACTTAAGATTAAAATTTCGCGCCTGCGGCGGGCGATTTTCGAGATTGGCCGCATTGACCGAAAGCGGGCCAGTGGATTTCGCGGTTGCGGGCCGTAAAGACAAAAAGAAGCAATACACCCTGCTTCCCCGTTGCGTGTTGGGCGTTAGAAGTCACAGCACGTCCTCGTCACGCGAGCACGATCGACGATAACGATGACGATGACGAATTCTGCGAAACGTGTGCCATGCCATGCGATGCCATCGGACGATTGGAGATGGAATAATCCACCGCATGACGCTCGCGCTCGCGGGTTGGGGATCGCAGGTCACGTATCGATCGCGCTCATTTTTTTTTATTTGAACGTTTAATACAGCTGTTTATTCGTGTTTATTGTCATCGTTTTGTCATAATGGTCTAGTGGTTGGCCTTCGCTCTCGGAAGCTTGAGGTAGTGGGTTCGAGTCCCGCTGGCAGTTTTTTTTCGGTCCATCTTAGGGGTCATTTTGAGGGTACTTCTTGAGTTACGATTTCGGCCGTTCGATTCACGAACGAGGGGTGCAGATTCTCCTAAAATTTAAAATTCCAAAATTGGAATTTCAAGTTTCCCCGAAAATCATTCGGTCTGTTCATTACATACTGAGGGCTCACTTCAATACATTCAGTGATTACGGCGCATAATGGCGTATGTTGACGTGCCAGTGCCAGTCAACAAATTCGAGGCTGTGTCACAACCTTCTCTGAATTGGTCAGACCAGACCAATACATCTCCAATACGCCATTTCAATACGCCTGTAATCGCTAACGTATTGCAGTGAGCCCTCACGTATTGAAGTAGTATTGAACAGATTCTCCTCTAAAAAGTTTTTTAAATTTTTGTAAAGGTCAATATGCGTGCAACCGCGTGCAACCGCCTGCAGAGCTCAAGGCAGGGATCACTTCAATACGTGAGGGCTCAAGACCTTGAGCCCTGCCTTTAGCCCCCCCTTTCAGTATGCTGCGGAAGTGTTGAAGTGAGCCCTAAAAAAGTTGAAAAAACATGTTCTTCAATTCTGGTGAGACTTGTTATATGGACTCAGGAGCTATATTTTGCGACATAGCTTGTGTGCGTTTTTTGTGGGGGGGTCCGAAAACCTACTTTTGGGTTATTGCTTTACTTGAAAGTTCCTTCAGCATATCGTCAATATGTCCGCAGTATATGTCCAACATATTACAGCATAG
Source organism: Cymbomonas tetramitiformis (assembly GCA_001247695.2). Classification (NCBI taxonomy): domain Eukaryota; kingdom Viridiplantae; phylum Chlorophyta; class Pyramimonadophyceae; order Pyramimonadales; family Pyramimonadaceae; genus Cymbomonas; species Cymbomonas tetramitiformis. The sequence continues at coordinate 14,368 of LGRX02004377.1, forward strand.
TTGCAGTACATTTTCGAAGGGTGATGGGCGTGGTAAAGGGGACTTCAATGCAGTATGGTCCGAGGAGAACAAATTGTTCATGGTGATGAAAAGCGACCTCGCCATGAACGATCCCCTCAATCATCATCACCAAGTGATGCGGAGCGACATCGAACCGGCTTGTCTTCGGCTAGAGCCGCCGCCCTCGTCCAAGGGAAGGCGGCCCCTCCCGTACAACAATCTTCGTTAGCCAAGCGCGCGATGGGAAATCCCGCGCAAGGCGGGTGCTTAGCCGACCGAGAGCCGATCAAACCTTCCAATGCTCAGGAGGGTACATCGCTTAAACCCCCTCCCAATAGCATGCTCATAATCCCGGAAGGTTGGAGTACCGCGGAAGGCTTCCGTCCGCGACCCGGAGTATGAAACGATTACGAAGAATAAGGAACGCCTTTCGGCGTGGATTGCGCCTCCACATCTTCCAATATCTACGAGGGAACTGGAGTTGTCCGCGAGGTAGCACCCTTTCTTTTTCTTCTCGTCGAGGCTGTGTCTTTCTTGCTTCACATGACTCTTTGCTACATGTATGCAACATGGTTACCATATGTTGCATACATATTGAGAGCATATTGCAGGGATCCTGGAACACATCGCAGGAAAGTCGATCCGCATTATATGGAAGTGGACACGGTGTAGCATCATAAGTGGCTGCCAACGCGACTGCTCCCGCACGATTTCTCCAGATTGGCGCACGATTTATCTCGAGACAATACCGCGTGGCCGGCTTGGTTACCACCTTCCGACATCTTGAAGCTAGAACCGGCAACGGTAGGCGCCGCGTTTTCGCGGCGCAACTGACTGCGTGGGTGATGAGGTAAGCGCGACGAGTGGCGGAGGAGAGTATGGAGGAGATGGGTCAGAGAGCGCTGGGGCCCCCGAATGTATGCAGCATCGCGCAGAGTATGGCACCTAGTGGCTCGCGACACGTTAACATGGGCCATGACAGCGGAATCGACAAGCGCAAGGACCTCGACCCCCCACTCTTACTTTCCGCCCACCCCCGCCGCTCCGCGTTTTTTTTCCTCGTGACTCTATGCTTCTTTACCCGTATCATTTTACCTTAATTCGCCACGCTTGCCGCTTGTTCGTGTTTATTGAGCGCATTTCCGGATCTTACGGTTGAGTTGGCCGTTTTTGGACGCTTGGCATTTACGGAGTTTTGACATCCAGACATTTTCCTTTGGGGGATATTTTTACTTCGCCAAACCCGGCCGTGTCACCGAGTTTCGTGAGCATCGGAGCAGATTTTGAATTTATTTCAGATTTGGCCCCTTCCTTGAAGGGGGCTAAGCCTTATTATTAGGGTTTCATCGCGCCGGTGCTCCACCTACAGCCGCTATGACCACCGTGGATTCTTCGGATGGGTTTACCACGCCGGTCCCGGCTGGGATCGACACGCGGAGAGCTCTTCCGTTCTCCGACGGCCCTGAGTCTCCTATCCCTCCTACGCCTGTGAAGGCTCGCCCACTTGCGGGTGATGACACTGGAGGTGCTGCGGTTCTCAGGGAGTTCATTGAGGACTGCAAAACCATTCTCCGGGAGCCGGGTCACCGCACTGCATCATCCAGCAAGTGCGTGACCAGTGCCGGCCAATGCACATCAAGGCCTCGGAGTGGGTATTTGACATCGACAAAATTAAAGGCCAAGTGCCTCGTGAGGAGGCCTTGGACCGCTTCACGCGAGCGGTAAAAACCCAACTGACCGACTACAATCTCCAGTTCGCTGCGGTATTTCACACTACCGATCTTACAGCACGTGTACTCCCTGAGGCATCTAGGATTCTCTTTCGCATCCTCACCGCGTTGGTGAGAGGATCTTGCCTGCGGCTTATCGAGGAGTCCGCTGCGGTGTCCGAGGAGGATGGACGCCGCGCGTGGCTTGTTATCTGCCGCGCTGTGGCCAGGCGACGCAGGCCGTGGGTCTCCCATGGCTATTTGTTCGAGACCGCACCGGCTATCGAGCTGCTGGAGGGTGTGGACCCTGAGCCCTACATGCTACATCAAGGGTTTCATGCAGCACCACACCGCTATTCGGTCCGAGCTCAGGCCTGGTATCGAGCCTGACGATGTGTGGGGTGTGGGGTTCGCCCTGGACCTTCTCACCCTCCGTAGGTGCCCCACATACTATAAGGACTTGCTGCAGGAGTGGAGTTCTAAGACGGAAGAGGGCAGGGAGAAGCGGGCGCTCAGCATCCAGCAATACACGCTGGCTGTGAAGGCATTTCACCAGCAGCGGACAGAGGAGGCGAAGCTGCTTAAAGAGAAGAAGAAGAAGCATGGGGTCTCCGCATTGGCGGCCTCACTCCTCTCCGGGGAGTCCCCTTCTGCCGCCCTTATGGCCCGTGCGGGTATCCCGCAGGCTCGTATCGTGGGTGGCCGCAGGCGTGACGAGCCCATACACCCACCGCAGCCTCGGGATGCTCGCAGCCGCAGACGTCCGGCGGTCCGGGCAGGGTGCTCACCGGTATGGGGGCGACAGGGGTGCAGCTCCCCGCGCCAGACAGGGCAGCGGCGGAAAGAATCGGCAACAGAACATGAAGGGGCACGGGAAGGGCTCGCATCCTTCCCCTCATGCCCCTCCGCAGCGGACTCAGAGACCCCAGCAGGCTGCGTCCGGTGGTTCACCTACTGCCTTGCGGATGACCCGTGATGCACAGGGCCGCCACACGGTCCAGTGTTGGGACTGCGGCGGCCCTCACTTCCGCCGTGATTGCCCTGGAGGGGTGCAGAGTGCACACACTGCCGGTGGCGACAGCGACGGCATGCCTGCATCGTAAGGTGAAAGTTTGTGACTTCAAACAGGAACCATGGGTCCCGGGACTTTCGGCAGCATCAGCGTTGCTTGGGAGTCTTCTGTTCGCACCTTCGCATGCGCCTTGCGCCGGCGAAGAGGATACGCACAGAGCCGCCAGACTCGTGCCGTGAACCGCGCTGAGGGAGTTTCATTAGCGGTTGCGGTGAGGCTTGCCCCTACCTTTGGGCCGGAAGACGATGTGCAATCTGCGGGGACAGTGAGGGTGAGCCTATCTGAAGCTCGCGCGGCGCCTGCGGCCACAACCCGGTATGGCAGGCCTATCCGCAGACCTGCTAGCTTGAACACCTTTTATGGTTGATAGAGATAAGATATGGAGTTGTGAACCCATAAAGTATACATACTTGAAAATGCATAAGTACTCTCCCGCACTCCTATTTCCCCCTTTCTCCCCCTTTTTTCTGACTCAACCCCCTTTTCGTTTCGGAAAATCGTGTATTTATTTTTATACCCATTCCAGATATAGTAAAAGGTAACCACGTTGGACGCCACGTGTCACGCATGGGCCGTCGTGCACACAGTCGCGCCGATTTATTCATCCTTAAATCTGGTCAGACGCCATGCGACGCGACGCGACGCGACGCGACTCGCGTAATCTCAAAACCAGATTTAAGGACGGGCCTGAATCACTGTGATACTGTTGATCCTGCGGATTCCCCGTAAATCGGATGACCGCCCAGTCACCTTGTCCGATCCTCTCCCGTTGGGTAGGAATGGCGAGAAAAAGAGCGGAAAATAAGGCGAAGCAGCAAGGCAGCACTCCAGCGTCAGATCGGAGCCTGAGTTGGAGAACCCATTTTTAAGGGTGGGCGGGTAGGGAAGAAAAATTGCGTTAGGAAACGAAGAAGAAAGACGCAGCAATCGTCAGCAGGTAGGAAAAATGAAGTATTTTCACCAATTTCCGACTAAAGAGCGACACTCTGCGACACTTGGACTCCGAAGCTGGAGGTGAACAGCCACTTCGTGATCCTTCATTTCCTCGATCCGGGGAGTGAGATCGGACGATCCGTCTCCTGAATGACGGTCATCACTGATGACGGAAGGAAAGTCGGCGATCAACAGTGATACTGTTGATCCTGCGGATTCCCCGTAAATCGGATGACCGCCCAGTCACCTTGTCCGATCCGCTCCCGTTGGGTAGGAATGGCGAGAAAAAGAGCGGAAAGTAAGGCGAAGCAACAAGGCACCACTCCAGCGTCGCCTCTCCGCCAACACTCACAACCCCCGCCTCTTGACGCCTTTCCACCCCAACTCTCAAACTCGAGCCAACAGAATTTAATAATCAAATTATTTATACAAATACCCGCACGAATGATTGTGCCGCATTCAGCTCCATGTATTCTTTCGTCGAGACTTTCTCTATCTTCCTTGAGGATGACATTCCCAAGACCTGCCACACTTTCATATAATCGCTAGCAATCCTCTCTGTCTTCCAATATGCCTGTCCCATAACCTGTTGCAGGTCGGCTCCTTCAAGGAAAGGTTCAATTGCTCCTGCCGTCCGAATGCCGAAGAATGTTTCCCCGTTGAACAGCCCTGCTTTTTGCAACCAGCATTTGAGGTCTGAATTCATCTGTTTCCTGGAAATTTGACTATTCTCCACTTTGCCAGACCTGACCGGCCTGAACAGGAATCCTTGCGCAAGGTTCAGACCCAAAATTTTCATCACTAGGAGGTAGTCTTCCAACGCTGAGATGGGGCATTTAGATTTATCGGAGAGTCTTTTGATTCCGAAAACGTGTTCATCGCCCGAACGGAGTGTCTTCCCCCACTGGTAGTTGAAGAGAAAACCAGAGTTATCAGGGAATCTTATGATTCCTTCCACCCTTGTGGCGCCCATCAGCTCCGCCGGTCTCTTCAGAGCGTATAGGTCCATCAGGATCATTGCCTTACATCTAAGAGTAATGAACAGAAGTATCCAATCCTGTGTCGAGGCAAAACCAGCTGCCTCTGTGTTCATATAAATCACTAGTTTGTCGATCGTACAACTGAATAGTGGTGTTTCCTGATTTGGGGTGATTCTTGCTTGCAACTGTTCGTTCCTGGCCATTGTTTCATAGACCTTAACCACTCTACCCGTGCACGGGTTGTCCGACCCACACCTTCCGAAATCCTGGAAGGCACTAGAAAGTCTGCCGATAATGGAATTCACCGAACTTGCGGCTTGTCTGACTGGGCAACTACATCCTCCCAGTTGAGGACACGTGGCCGAATGCACGTTAGTTTTACCGAACTGTTCCAAGTAAATAAGATACCATAAGATGCGTTGTGCTGTACACGAATCCAGTGATTCTGGTGGGGTCATGCAAGCCAGGAATTCCCCTAGGGCCCGCAAATTCCGGAGTTTGGCCGATTGGTACACATCTCGGGCCCTTGCTTCCTGAAGCTCCTTCGTTCTTAGCTGTACGGGCGGCCCAGTCTGGGGCTTTTCTCAACAGGCTCTTGCCACCACCCTGTCAACCTCAAATTGTGCCCCTTCCCCGAAAGTTACCGGTGCTCACAACAATTTATTTTCCCAAGACAAACGGATTACTCTGGGAGGCTATTAATATATCACATGATTTATTGTTTTTGAAATACGAAGCGCTCTTAAGAGAAATCGAATCTAAAAATCCAGACCGCCCACGGGAGTGGGCCTGCCTCTAACCATCTTCCATTTCTAAGTTGTTGGAAACAGACTTCTCCTGCTTCAGCGATTCTGAACTTCTGTTTGCACAGTTTATTATACGCAGTCCACCAGAATCCATCTAGAGAGAAACCATCCCACTGTGGAGCAACCACAGAGGCTGACGCTTTCTGTTCTCTTAGATACATCAGGAACGGTCCCATTAATGCAAAAGGCGGATTAGCATAACAGTTTAGTCCCGCCAGTGGATACGCAAAGACATTGGTGCCACAAGCTTTTTTCTCTGGCAGCCTTGAGCAAAATCGCATTTTGGGGCATCCCCGAACATTAGCCGCTGTTGCGAAGCAGTCGATGTTGTGCCGTCCAAACATCATGTTCAATAGAGGAGAGAACCGTGGCATCAGTGAATAATGAGACTCTTCATCCGGGACTACAATCGCTCCATCCGGTCCCCTTGCAAAGGAGGAAACCACCTTCAGCTCCAAGTTGTTATCCGCGACAAATCTATAGAGCCTTTCTGCCAGGTCCTTGCATGCTTTTGTGCCCAGGTTAGACGAGAGGACTCTTGATGAATCCCAGATATTTTTATCCAAGATTACTGTATGTCCCAGCGTTGCGGGACCCGTTTTACTGGGATTTCGAACAAGGCTTCTGAAATAAAAAATGATTGATCCACCGACGAGCAGGTTCTCAAATCACGATAGCACGAAATTTCATCTTGGAATTCCCCTGCTCTGATTGATGCCGTGACTTTTGTACAATCGTCGTTTGTATCCACAAGTATCGAGCAGTGGGCCTGCTTTCTGAATGCGGACACCTTAATCAACGACGGCTGGAAGAGTTGACTCAAGTAGAGTTTGAAATGTCTCATCTGCTTATTGTTCAGGAAAAAACGTTTTCTGCAGAATTCGTGCCTTTTTGCCAGAAAGGCATACAGCTTTCTGCATGCGATAAGGATACCTGGGGCTGCAATTGACGTTGAAACCAACTTTCCTGCCACCCTCTCCAGGTCTCTGGCCGAAATTTTTGACGAAGCTCGCAGGTCCGTTGCCAGGCTCAAGAACTTCTCCCATTTTTTCTGCGGGATGAAGAATTCCTGCTTCGCAAGGTCAACGCCAATACCTAGCCAGGTGATGGTCATGGACGGAATGAACTCTGTCTTTTCCAGATGAATAAAATATCCCGCCGCCGTCATGCATGACGAGACAACGAACACCGAGATTGCGGCTCTTTCCTGTTTCGTAAGAGTCGAAGCTCCCACTGGGGCCGGTCCAGCGGCATTATCATCGATGTAGTATAAATATGGTATCCCCAGCCGCCGGATGAATCCCGCGAAATCCCCCGCAAAGGCGCTATAAATGACCGGCGCTAGCTTCCATCCAAAATTGAGAACTGTATAGACGTAATATACGCCCTCCCACAGGAACCCCATGTACTGTTGCGATTCCTCTGTAAGCCTCACATGGAAGAATCCGTTCGCTTGGTCCATAATAAATGCCGGATGCATCCCCCACCTCTAAGATTTGCGGAAGCATTGTCACCGACTCGTAAGTGAACGGAATATCCTCACACCAAAGGTTAATGAATCTTGCATCGTTGATCTTTCTTGGTTTGGCTGGCTCCACCCCTACCGGCATAACTAGATGCGGAGGAGAACACTCCCCTTCCTTGCCCCAGACTCTTATCGCTCCCCATTTGAGCTCATCATGTATTTTTCCAGAGATCCAGGGGATCAAATGATCCGGTATCGCATGATTCTTGAAATGCATCCTCGGGGGTGTTTTTGAGTCGAAACGAGCCCTTTCGTAAGTGCCTGAAAAATGTTGGAAGAAATCCGAGATGGAGACTCCATTCTTTGCCCATTCTTTGACCAGCAATCCCATCTCTGATGACGTTACCACCGTGTCCCAGAACTGGGTACACTCATGGATAGTTCCCACCCGGAACTCCCCCGGATCCCTAGCTGGGGCGGAAAGGGGGTCCGGGACCAAATTCCCACTGAGGGGGCCAAGGTGTCTTGCCCTTGGGCCTCACGTGGCCCTAAAGACTGTTGCCTCTCCATCACTTCCCGAGCACTGTCGAAGCCTTTAACCGCCATGGTAATAAACGCAAGCGGGTCTCTCACGCTTGTCGTTGCCGGCATGCCAGAATCCAGTGCGAAGCTGGCCAGGCTGTCAGCCAGTTTATTGTGGTCCCGTGCCACATGCTTGAAATTGAAAACACAATCCGGGCGCAAGGCCATGCGAGCTTTCCCAATGACAAGTAGTCTTTCCAAGTCTTTTGCGATAACGTTACGGGAGCCCGAAAATGCTGACACCACTAGCTCCGAGTCCCCAATAATTGTTGCTGTGGTCATGTTCCATTCTATCGCTCTCTGGATTGCAACCACAGCCCCCACGAATTCTGCATAATTATTCGTCTTGGATCCAAGGCGCCCGTAGTCCCGAGTCCACTGTTGACCTTGTTCTGAGCAGAGTGCTACCCCGAACGAGGCTTGCCTCAAATCCGGCGACGCGTTAAAGCGGCATGCACCATCGAAGAAAAGCAATCCCTTTCGTGGGGCTGAGTTTGGCTCGTGTCCCTGTTCGAGACAATAACAACCACACCAGAGCACTCTTCCTTTTAGAAGAATTGCTCCTCGAAAATCGCACCCCGGTCTCTACCGGGCCCCAATCTTGTGGAAAGGGATGGACGATTTTCGAGCCTGGCCACTTCCGGTGTGTTACTCGTGTAGAGTAACCCACCCGTTGCGGTCAGTACTCTAACCGTCCAGCATCCCCATGTTAAAAGGGAGGCTTCTATGACGGACGGGCACCAGGTGGTCCGTGCAGGCAAGTTAATTGGCATTAATTGCCTGCATTCGCGAATCACTCCAATTTGAGATATGCATCCCAAAGTCCGAAATCCAGTGTTCCGAAGCTGACCCACGAAATCTAACGTAGAGCAAAAAAAACAAAATCCAAAATTCGAAATCCAGCCTCCCGAAGACTGAAATCTGAAATCCAACGTAGAGCAAAATCAGCCAAATCGAAATTTCGAAATCTAACGTAGAGCAAATTCACAAAAAATGCAAATCAATTTATCAAGTAAATCCATTCCACAAGAAACAACGCATTTCCATTCGATATTAACTGACATACGAAATCTAACGTAGAGCAAAAAAACAAAATCCAAAATTCGAAATCCAGCATCCCGAAGACTGAAATCTGAAATTTAACGTAGAGCAAAATCAGCCAAATCGAAAATTTCGAAATCTAACGTAGAGCAAATTCACAAAAAAATGCAAAATCAACTTATCGAGTAAATCCATTCCACATGCAACAATGCATTTCCATTTGATATTAAAACCCGGAATCTGATGTTACACGGTAAGACAGGCACCCTGGCCCGCTCCCGAATTATTGACACACTATTTACATAATATACAGCCCAGAATTCTGGCAACTTCGACGGTTTTAGGCGGGCTCCCTCTGAGGAGGTGGTGGCAGCTGAGCCAACTGGTTCTGGTTATTCCTATTGTCATGCTCATTTCGTTTGTCCACCCAAGTCACATTGATGGATCCATCCTTGTTCAACGCATAAGGAGACGTGCAGCCCCGCAGCATATGTGACCCCTGGCATTTCGGGCATTTGGCATTACTATCTGCAGGAGCTCCCGGTTTTGCAGTAATATGCTTAGTGGCTCCCGATAACGAGGCCTTCTTGGATTGAGTTTTGATGAACATCTGCAGTTCTGACTCGTGCGCATCATCTTTCTCGCACTCTGGAACCGTAGCCCTGATTTGTTGATGTGCAAACAGGGCAATGTGATTGTCCGGCAAGGACGCATCCCTAGTACCTCCTGCCAACTCCCTCTCAATGAGAGTGGCAAGGGAATACACGGACTGAGTGGCTACTACCCCTTGGTACTCGAGAGAGTACCACAGCCGGCTGTGGTACTATCACAAGTACCAGCGCGCCATAATTTTTTGAGGTGCCCTCCTCCACTCTTGGGATGCTATCCATCATATACCATTGTCTTTGGTGTCCACTACCCGGTGGTACATGGGGATGTACCCAAGAGGGTCTGGGTACATAGGGATGTACCCAAGCTAAATCGACGGTATGGGGGCATAAATTTAACGGTTTGTCGTTACGAATCGTCAATATAGCTAGCCAACATCATCATGAACACGGGAATATGCCGTCACAAGCATCCTGGTAGGATATATATCATGTCAGGTGCATTCAAACCCATGCAAATCGCAACTTGGCTCCCAAAAACATTTTTCTAATTGTTTTTTTTACCACGGTTTGTTGCGACTCGCCTTTTTCACAGTCTCGCATATCTTAGGGGGTGGGATTCTTCACAAAGTGGAATACTTTTTAAGGTTTGTTACACCACAATATCTTAATTAATTTATTCTCGTCATGTTCGGCGTACCCTAGATCCCCAAGCTTAACTGCTTACTTGCCGCACGGCACGAGGTACCTTATCGGGTATGGGGACGAGTCGACGCGAGCGGTTGAAGGTGACCTGTGATATTGATTATTATGACCAAAAATATTTGTCAGCTCATTCTTTGGCAATCGTATTTGCGATAACATGCATTGCACATGTAAATATGCCTTCGTTCAATAGATCGATGGGTGGGAGTCATCACACATGTCCGCGCGCATTTTTTAGGCGAAATCTAAAATCTGACACTGTTTTATGATGAGAAGTCTTGATGATGAAGTATGATAACTTGTGAGGTATGGGACCGACCCATGATAAAATAAGTGCTTTGAAGGGTCTATGTTAATGCCCTAATGAAACATCGACCAAATATGCAATTTTCATGTGCATAACCATGCATACAAATCGATGTACCCAAGCGATGTACCCAAGAATTTAGAACTTGAGAATTTCGTCTTTTCTGGAAAATCACCTAGGCAACCGCCCCCAAAAACCCATGTCTATGACATGAATACCGCCAAACATATGGTTCATACCCAAGATTGGTGTGTTATTGACAACCTATATCGGCCATATGGACACTTGAAATGTTTCGAGCTCGCCATGGCGTGCGGAACAAAGAGTGGCTTGGGTACATCGTGATGTACCCAAGACCGGGTAGTGGACATTGGGACCCAAACTGAGTTGCATTATGCCTCATTGGTCCATATCACACGTGTAGCTCTCCTAATGGATGCGTGATGCCACCACGGTAGTGTTTTTTGTTACAAAGTGGCATCGTGCGTGTGTTCAAACTGATGGATCTTCTTTCGAATTTTTTCCAGGCGCAATTGGGAACCAAATAAGCCCGCCCATCATTCAAATTGAAGCTATATATCATGGCCAATGATGTGTGTGGTTGTGGGTTGGTTGGCATAATGCCATGCGTCGTAAGTAGCATGCAAACCATCCAACCCGGTTTGTACTTGCCATAATTTGCGTGTAATATTGACTTTATTCCAGCCTGGGTAGCGGGCTTGAGCCTCGGGAATCCAAGTTGTGAAAATATACATATAGCCCAACCGACTGTAGAATATTGAAGTATACACCTGAATCGAATTCTAGAGACCTGTACATGCATGATAAGCTCACCCAATCAGTCAATATACACATACCTCTAGGGTGGAGTGGGGGAAAAAGGCAAGCGAAAATCGGGAAAACACAGTTTTGTCACATGCATGTGCCTTAACGACATGCATATGGAGAGTTGTCGCCATTCACATGCCGTAGCACGTAATGGGCACCTGGAATAGGTCCCAATAATGAACTCTACCATCATGTTCGGAGTGCCATGGCCACATGGCATGCCTTAATCAGCCTCGCCGTGTGTGGTACTTGTGACAGTACCAGCGAAATTAATAAATTTTCAGGCATTTCACCCCCCCAAAGCGCGTGACCGTAACATGTACCAAAAGTCAGTCGGGGTTAGTTTCAATGTTCAAAATAATTCAAAAAGGTCCTAAATGAATTTTCAACGCCTTAGTTTGACCGATATACCCTCATCTAGTGCACCCTACATGGGATTCTTATTGGTACTTGTGACAGTACCACATCACGGGGTAGTAGCCATGAGGAGTCTCCGGCTCCCTCGAACTGGCTCCCGGCAAGCCAAAGGCAGCTGCCACCTTCCGCATCAGCTTCGGTATCTCCGGCACCGCCTTCCCCGGGGTCATCCAGCGGGCTCGAAAGAGGTACCGGATCGTCTATAATTAAATTTATAGATCGCTTGTAAAAATAATGTATATAAATGGGGTGGGGGGGGATAATTAACATCAAATATGGCGCAATAGTGTAGTGGTAACATACTCGTCATGAATTCGAGAGACTAGGGTTCGATTCCCGTTGCGCCTTTTCCCCAAAAAATAATTAAAAACCCAATGGGTGAGAATGAAAAATTCTTGTTAAAAACTTTGAGTTGCGGCAGTCACTGGGACGTGTTTCGTACGATAGCCCTCGACGTCGACTACAGATCCAGCGGGCTCGAAAGAGGTACCGGATCGTCTATAATTAAATTTATAGATCGCTTGTAAAAATAATGTATATAAATGGGGTGGGGGGGATAATTAACATCAAATATGGCGCAATAGTGTAGTGGTAACATACTCGTCATGAATTCGAGAGACTAGGGTTCGATTCCCGTTGCGCCTTTTCCCAAAAAAATAATTAAAAACCCAATGGGTTAGAATGAAAAATTCTTGTTAAAAACCACTCCAATAGCTCGCTTCTCAATCGGTGGGCTTTCAACCAGTTGGAGACCCCCTTGGCCTCCTCTTGCATGGATCTTGGAGTACCGAGTCCACGTATGCCTGAATGTCGAATCCCGGCGTCACCGATGATGCCAATCCCAAGGGAGCCTGCTCCCTCATACCACCATCCATCTTCATTTACTTGAGGTTGAGGAAACACTCACATATCGTCCTTTGTCGCGATACAAACATGCATAATAATGTGTTACAGCAGTAGCATCTTCTCGCCCCCACTCTGATAATGCACGTAATGCAATAATCATAAGGGGCCATGATCTGAGGCAATCACAACACCCTCCCTAATCATTATTTATCAACTTCAGCTTGTCATAAGCATGCAATCTTTTCATCGATCGGATCACAGAAATTCTTCATATCTATCCTCACATCAAATAAAGCAATCACAATCATCATAATTACAGTAATTATTGTCCATCATCACAGCAACTATTTTGTCATAATCACAGCTATTCCATCATCATGGTAACACAACTAATTTTAATCATATTTTCAGCAATCCTTTTTTCAGCAATTCAAATTTTGTAATCCTTACCCATCTTTTACAAATAGCAATATTTCCATCTCAATTACAACAATTATTTTCATCATAATCACAGCAACCAATTTCCATCATAATCACAACAATTAATGCCAAATTATTTGAAACCATGCCACAATTAGGAAATTACAACCCTCGTGCAAACTTGCCCTCATCATAATCATACACCTACGTATGTCTACCACAGATATGTGAATCTCGTGTCCTCCCCATATGGGAGTTCATCCACCACCAGAACGGTCCTACACAACGGACATCTAACAACTTTCCTATAATTCATGGTGAATACAGCATGGATTGCTGCCGGCTGGACTAGGCTGGTCAAATGATACATCTCATCTAGGCCATCAAAGCAGGCTACATGATAATGATGATTACATGCAGTTGAAACACATGGCATGCTTTCTCCCAGCAGGCTGGCTAAGCAGATTGCACAGTCGTCTCCCACCGTTGGGGCAGTCAGTGTCCTCGTGAGTACCACTTCCTCATCGGCCTCCTGAGCCTGTAATTTCAACCAATTTTGTGTAAGGAAAGCCTGTAACCAGGAGCTTACATCCGACCAGATTTTTTGGAAACTCATTGTTCACATAAACAACCCCCACGGGGTAAACAGTCCCTCCAAGAGGAGACACCTCACAGTCTGAGGATTTCAAGCAACAAAAACCCCCACGTGGTAATACTCTTCCAAGAAGAGCCTCACTCAGTGTGAGGATAACATCAATTCTTGTTGTCCCCACGGGACACAAGCAGCATTTAAATTCAAAAACTTCCAAAGCAAGTCAAATACTTAAAATTGGCAGGCCACAAACAGCAAGCATAAAATTCACAAGAACCGTAAATTCACCACCTAGGTAGCGCCTACAAGCACCGGTACTGCGCTCCTAGATTACTGCAAGGGCCCTAACTAATTACCCTTTGGGACTAGGACGGGGATCGGACTATTCTTAAAGGAGGGGAAGGAATTCCTAATTAGTGAAACGGGTTGAACAGGCTGATTAAGTTTTTTCAAGCTACCGGGAAGAAAGAAGGCCCTAGCAAACTAACCGAAGGGAATTCAAATTTCTAAAGGAAAGGAGAGGTCAAGCAGGAGTGCTCGGGCTAGCTACCTGGGCTGGTTGAAGAGGTTCTTGGACTTGGCTTGCGGGAGGATTAAGACCAGAGAAAAGTCCTTGCTCCGGGCTCGGCACCGCATTCGGGTCCACGTACGGGCCGAACCCCGGCGGGTACGTCGGGGTCTGTGAGGCTTCCGGCCGGACGTGCAACGGGGACGGGGGCCGCCGGGGGCCCGTGCCTTCGGTAACAGGGACGACTGGAGGGGTTTGCTGTCCCGATTCCCGGGACACCAAGTCGGTCGGGACGTCCCCCATTGGCGGGGGGACCGGCCCCCCCGCGCTCAGATCAGTACGCGGGGTCAGCACCACAGGTTGAGCCGTATCCCCCGTCGGGGCCGTACGGGACTTCTCGAGCACCTCGCGGAAACTTTCCAGATTCTTCACCATAGTGGCTCTGGATCACGGAGACGGTGAAATATATATATATGAAGGTAGTGATATATATATATATATATATATTTGTCTACTGAAATCGCGGAAGCTGGACAGTGTCACAGCAGGCTAGAGCACACACTCGAACTAAGATGAGATAATAAAAGTGAGAGATAGTTTTATTGTCTCAGCTCACGGTAAGCAGGCTGACCTGGAACCTCAGATTGAGGGGGTGACAGAGAGGGCAGAGGCACCCCCCAGTGTGGGCGGGGTCAAAGTCTCTGTCTCCATGACACCACCTCACCCCGACGAAGAGGTGAGGTGCCAGGTGCCCACAACAAGGAGCAAGCAGCCCAAACCCTAGCAATACAAACTGTTACGGACCCAAGGGACCACGGTTGTCCAACCAGGCAGGGCATGCATGAGGGGACGCCGGTCCGAAACAAGATATACAAATCTAAATAAAGCAGGCTACTGCCCCAACAAGGGCTCTACTTTCCATCGCAAGCCGGTGAGTCCAGGCTTTTGCCGGCTGCCGAGGCGAGATCGTGGGGGTAGATGGACGGGATCCAGACAGGAGAATCACGAAAGGCCGACCAGCCGTCCTCATCGTCGAGGTCCCGGATGCTGAGAGCCGAGACCGGCTGGGGACCACCGCCGCCTACGACGTCCATGGAGCAATCGTCGGCGGGGAGGGCGGTGCCACTCAACGCCGGGGTGGGCGCCGAAAAGCGGACGGTCATGGCAGAGGCACCCTGCGGCGGGGCATCGGCCTGCGGAGGGGGCTCGAGCTCCTGGAGGGAGTGAGCCCGCGGAGTGGCAGCAGCCGATGGGGGCCATGCGGTGAGGGGCGGCGGAGCACTTGGGGGAGGGGGGGCATTAGGCGGAGCCCGCCCCGGCACGAACGCCGCGGTGCACGAGTAGATGCAAATGCCGTCGCTGTCCATGCGTCCTGTGGTGACACCCCAGAGACGGAAGCAGGTAATGCACGGTATGCCCGTGCCCTCCCACACGAGATAGCGGCCGCCAGCCTCCTGCCGCTTCCACTCACCAACGGGTGGGGTGAACCGCCGCTTGCCAAAGGCCATGGCCGCAACGGCAGGCGGTTTGCCGCCACCACCCCGCCCGCCACCACCAGCTGTCGGAGGGGTCGGCACGGTGGGACGGGCCAAGGGGGCCTCATCCCGGAACACCTTACCGAGGCGAAGGGCGAGGGAGGCGAAGGTGAAAGGCCGCCCGTCGTTGATGTCGCGGATCACCACCAGGTAGGTACAGCGGGGTGACGTACGGGGAGCCGGCCGCGGAAGAGCGGAGGACGGTGTGGAGGTCCGCCACCATGTCGCGGTCACCGTAGCCAGGGTGCAGCTTGCGGTGCTTGTACGCAAGTGTGCGGAAAACCGCAAAGCAAGCTGCGGTGCGGGGTCGACGGTCTCGTCGATGACAACAGCACGAAGGCGAACCCAGAAGCGATGTGCATCAGGGTCACCAATCCCCTCCACGTGGTACCGAAGACGCTGCAAGGCGCAGCGCCCATCGTGGGGGTGCACTCGAGCGGACTCGTCGTACAGGGAGAGAGCAGTGCCGCGAAGGATTGTCGGGAGAACGACGTAGAGGAGCTCGTTCAGGGTCAGGTGATACTCGTCATACTCGAAGTCGAGGTCGAGGAGCTTGGTGAATTCGTCACGGGCGATGGGGCCGAAGACGTGGGACATGTTGGCGAGCAGAACGGTAAAGTCCGACTCAGCCTCGGGTCCCTCCAGAGTGAGTCCGACGGTGCTGGACTTGAAGCCATGTCCCCGCAGGAGTTTAGCCAACTCCTCGCCGTAGGCGAAGGCGTAGTCCAATTTGTCGCCGAACTCAGCACGTTGGGAGGCACGAACGGGGGTGGAGACCCACACAGAGGCGTCAGCGTGGAACTCCGCGGACGTGGCTGCCCGAGATGCAGGTGTAGGAGGGCGCCGACGTAGCGAGGACATCCGCACAATGGGGTCCGACTGACCGTCCCTCGCGGGACTATCAGGCGGAGTAGTGCCAGGGGAAGTCCCCCCAGCACCCCGGGATGCACGAAGGCGGGCGCCGAGCGAAGGGCGGTCGGCTGACATTGCTGGAATGACGTAGTCCGAAATGTTGATGAAACGCGAAGTGTACGCGCAGTCGGACGGAACCAAGGGGCGATGGGCTCCTTGTCAGATGTGTTGTGCCGATGGGGCACGAGGAGGTCAGATGTGGTAAAGAGCGATGGGCTCAGTCAAATACGTTCAGCGATGCGCTGCGGAATACCGCGAATGCCGCGGGATCAAAGAAAAAGGTGGGAGCTAGCGAGCGGACACGGACTGGTGGTAAAGGCCCGATAACCTCACGGAGACGGTGAAATATATATATATGAAGGTAGTGATATATATATTTATTTGTCTACTGAAATCACGGAAGCTGGACAGTGTCACAGCAGGCTAGAGCACACACTCGAACTAAGATGAGATAATAAAAGTGAGACATAGTTTAATTGTCTCAGCTCACGGTA
The DNA here is from genome assembly GCA_001247695.2 of Cymbomonas tetramitiformis. Classification (NCBI taxonomy): domain Eukaryota; kingdom Viridiplantae; phylum Chlorophyta; class Pyramimonadophyceae; order Pyramimonadales; family Pyramimonadaceae; genus Cymbomonas; species Cymbomonas tetramitiformis. Next base: position 31,128 of record LGRX02004377.1, read on the forward strand.
AGCAGGCTGACCTGGAACCTCAGATTGAGGGGTGACAGAGAGGGCAACGGCACCCCCCAGTGTGGGGGGTCAAAGTCTCTGTCTCCATGACTGGACTGGCTGTTCGTGACTTCCAGACCGGGGACCTTGGCACAGATTTTCCGAAGGTGTTCGGACTTGAAGATTGAGGGGTTCAGCAGAAGGTCCTTGCTCGGCAACACGAAAAAGTTCAGCCCGTTAAAGGCGTTCACAATCAAGTCGGGGATAGTCGGCCTCTCTCCTGTCACCCGGTGGATTTCATCACGGGACGCCTGCGGACGGAGAGAAAGGCTGGCCCCCGCCGCAACATCCTCCGCCAAGGACGTTCTCTGCAGCACATTCCTCGCCGGAGGAGGAGAGTCAATACGCCCAGGAGCTGCCTGGTCACCAAACGACAACTCTTGTAACAAGGACGGTCCGGACGGTGACTCCGGCGTTTCAACATTCTCCCGCGACCACCTTTCCCCCGCGTCAACCACCTCGTCACCGTCTTCAGATTCATGAAGACCCAAGGAGCGAAAGATTGCGGGCTCCTCCCGCGTAGGGGAGAACCGCGGAGACGAGGTTGCTGCATTCAGCGCGGGCGTCACGTTGGGTACGGAATTCTCGTCAGGCTGACGAGCCCGTGCGCTGCGGGAGGCGCGGGTCGCCCTCCGCAAATCAGAATTAGAAGCGATTGCTGCGAAACTCATGTTTGCAAAAGAAAAATTGTGTTAGGAAACGGAGGAGAAAGACGCAGCAATCGTCAGCAGGTAGGAAAAGTGAAGTATTTTCACCAATTTCCGACTAAAGAGCGACACTCTGCGACACTTGGACTCCGAAGCTGGAGGTGAACAGCCACTTCGTGATCCTTCATTTCCTCGATCCGGGGAGTGAGATCAGACGATCCGTCTCCTGAATGACGGTCATCACTGATGACGGAAGGAAAGTCGGCGATCAACAGCCGAGCGTCATAGAGATAAAAAGCTCCACTTAGACTTATGAAAAACTGGCTCAACTATTCGCACCAATTAGCACCTGAAATTCTCGGATTTAACGAGCCCGTCCAGTTTCTTATTTTGTGTTTTTCGGTGGAGCACCCGTAGTTAAAGTTATGTGTGGCACATAAGCTTATTGAGTTATGTGACACAGCTGAACAGCAGCAGCACCTCTCGCTCCACTCGCTGCACTGTGACGCACAACATCCAGTTTTCAAGTAATTATTTATAATATTTGAACGGTTTGCCATGAATTTTAATTCCAGAAAATGTTTTGATGCCTTCGCCTTCCGGCAGCGTCAACAGACGAGAGAGTCACAGTCAGACACTCACTGAGACTCACGTTAGACGTTAGACTTGTTCAGACGAGAGAGGAGCCTATGTTGCAGTTGAGATAGTGCACACCCAAAGAAGTGCAAAAGGCGTTACCATACCAGCTCAAGGTATCTAGTCACTATCTAGTCGTTCAACGGTGGCATATAACGAAAAAAATTGATCGTGGTAGTCATATTCGAACTAGAACTGACTGGTCATGTACATCGTATGCAACGCTACACTTTCTTTCGTTCCTTTCAAATACGCCGACATGGCGAATCCAACTGCTGCAGTGCGTACAAAAGACAACCAATAACAGGAGGCACAGTGCTTAGAAAAGAGGCGCTGGAAACTTTGTGCTCACTAACGCTAACGCCCCCTGAGCGTGTTCACCTCGTTTCAGTCTCATAGAATTTAAGCCGTGCTTTGGCTCAGCAAGAATTGCTACGATCCTATGGTATCGCTCATCAGGACTTAACTCGCAGGGTATGTCGCATCTTCTCCGCTCCATGTCCACGTCGGCAACTTCCGTTTATCAGCAACCCAAGCCTCACCACTTGATTCAAATGATGCGGATACCAGCTCAATATATGCTAAACCCTAAACTGTCCGCCTGTTGATGGGGAGGACGGACATTGCAGCAACGGGCGGCGGACTTGCCTATGAAAATATCCTGCTGCTGCATCGCGCTGCTCTTTGTGCTCGCCGTGCCCGCGCGGGGCCAAGGTTTGCCCTTTGTTGCCTCTCTTCTATCTCGCCCTCGCTCACAGTTCCCTTCACGATTTTTACCCTTGACGTTGCGTCAGCGGCCGGCGCAAGATTCCTTCTTCGCTGCGTGTGACTAAGCTGACCGATGAAGTAGGTGTGCATATGACCGTGCTGGCTTCACGTCGGCTGCTGACTGGGATGGTGTGTATGGCTGCCCTGGTGAAGGGGCACGAAATTGCACGGATATTGAAGGGTTTAAGGACGAGAAGGGGTACACTTGCACAACCTGGAAATACACGAACTGCAGCGAGGCGGTCAGCAGGTGGGGGTACACGGCGGAGGGTGAGGCCGCTGTTCTGGCTAACTGCTCGGCCTCTTGTGGGGAATGCGCTATCTCTTCATCCCCACCACCGGTGGCCTACCCACCACCGGCGACGGTGGAGGCAGGCTGCGCGGACACGGAAGGGTTTAAGGACGAGAAGGGGTACACTTGCACAACCTGGAAATACACGAACTGCAGCGAGGCGGTCAGCAGGTGGGGGTACACGGCGGAGGGTGAGGCCGCTGTTCTGGCGAACTGCTCGGCCTCTTGTGGGGAATGCACTATCTCTTCATCCCCACCACCGGTGGCCTACCCACCACCGGCAACGGTGGAGGCAGGCTGCGCGGACACGGAAGGGTTTAAGGACGAGAAGGGGTACTCTTGCACAACCTGGAAATACACGAACTGCAGCGAGGCGGTCAGCAGGTGGGGGTACACGGCGGAGGGTGAGGCCGCTGTTCTTGCGAACTGCTCGGCCTCTTGTGGGGAATGCACTATCTCTTCATCCCCACCACCGGTGGCCTACCCACCACCGGCGACGGTGGAGGCAGGCTGCGCGGACACGGAAGGGTTTAAGGACGAGAAGGGGTACACTTGCACGTCATGGAAATCATCGGACTGCAGCGAGGCGGTCAGCAGGTGGGGGTACACGGCGGAGGGTGAGGCTGATCTTTTAGCGAACTGCTCGGCCACCTGTGGAGTGTGTGGTGTTTCACCTCCACCACCGCCGCCGCCGTCCCCGAGCGAGGGCTGCTCAACGGGCTCGGTGCTCGTGGAGGTTACGTTTCAGACACGCGCATATGCCTCCAATTCCAGGTGGCAAATCATAGAGGTACGACTCACGGATCTGGCAAAGTCTGTGTCCTGCCTCGTGCACTCAGTTGCACGTCCACGCGAATCTCGCGACCATTGACCACGGGAAGAGCGAAAATATGAGGCGCATTGGCCATTGCTCTGTGCCATGAAGATGCCGGCAACCTGCCCTTTTCGGCGCAAATTCTGTTTCCTGGACAGGAAGAAAATCGCGGCGTGTCCGCACTCACAAGATTTGAAGGACAGTCCATATCAGGTCACTTCGTGGTCAGGGGAACAATGTGTGCTGTTTCCATATTTCTTGCACCAGAGTATAACACACGGATACCTCAGACCCTGACCTCGAAGAGGTACCATACTTCACAGTGTGCTGATGTGTAGGAATTTTACTTGGCTGCACCTTCCAGATGCCGGATCCCCCGCCTTGTCTGCTACATCGTAGACCGCTGAGCAGGCCACTACGCCCTGTTTTTTCCCGCGCTATGCTCTGCTCGATGCATGCTGAGAGAGAAGCGCAGGCTCGCCTTTTGTGAAGGCCGGCACTGGCACCGCATCTCGTTGTGGAGGCAGCGTTTCCCTTCTTCTACTGCCTTTAGGAACCGAGCCCCAAATTCATTCCTGTTGGTCTTCGCGCACAGACTGTTCAACCCTAGACTCTGCCTAAACACCCTCACACGCGGGATCGTCGTCTCGGTTTGCCTCAGCTGTAGGCAATGGCCGGTGTGTTCTTTCCAGACAACCTCCAGGAACGTGGCCGCCGCGGGTCAGCTGAACGAGGAGTACAAGGCGTGGAAGGAGTACATCGAGGAGGTGTGCCTCACTGCAGCAGTGGTGAACTACACGGTTCTCTTCAACTACTACGCAGGTTCTGATGCTGAGGTACACCCACCTCGGTGCCATCGCTCAAGCTGAAGTGAGCTCCTGTCCATAGCAGTGGCTGAAGTGAAACCGTCGAAGTGACAAGTGGTATGTTTGGCGAGTTTCAATAAGTTGGGGTGCCGTCCCTGAAGCCCTGCAAGAGGCACCGGCAGCAGTTCATACATAACAGTGAGCAGCAGCAACCAGTGGGGCGTGCAACTTGCAGCAACCACTGGGGCGTGGAACATGCAGCAACCAGTGGGGCGTGCAACTTGCAGCAACCAGTGGGGCGTGGAACATGCAGCAACCAGTGGGGCGTGCAACATGCAGCAACCAGTGGGGCATGCAACATGCAGCAACCAGTGGGGCGTGCAACATGCAGCAACCACTGGGGGCGTGCAATATCGCAGCCTCTGGGGGCGTGCAACATGCAGCAATCTGCTGGGCGTGCAACATCGCGGCAACCACTGGGGCGCAGAACCATGCCGCAACCACAACCAGTGGGGCATGCAACATGCAGCAACCACTGGGGCGTGGAACATGCAGCAACCAGTGGGGCGTGCAACATGCAGCAACCAGTGGGGCGTGGAACATGCAGCAACCACTGGGGCGTGGAACATGCAGCAACCAGTGGGGCGTGCAACATCTGCGCAACCAGTAGAGGCGTGCAACATGCAGCAACCAGTGGGGCGTGGAACATCACAGCAACCAGTAGGGGCGTGGAACATGCAGCAACCAGTGGGAGGCGTGGAACATGCAGCAACCAGTGGGGGCGTGGAACATACGCAACCACTGGGGCGTGCAACATGCAGCAACCACTGTGGCGTGCAACATGCAGCAATCACTGTGGCGTGCAACATGCAGCAACCACTGTGGCATGGAACATGCAGCAATCACTGTGGCGCAGTGAGCATGCCTTGCGGTGTTCCGGGGTGGACGGCCGCAGTAAGCATGCCCGGCGGTGTTCCGGGGTGGACGGCCGCAGTGAGCATGCCTGGCGGTGTTCCGGGGTGGACGGCCGCAGTGAGCATGCCCGGCGGTGTTCCGGGGTGGACGGCCGCAGTGAGCATGCCCGGCGGTGTTCCGGGGTGGACGGCCGCAGTGAGCATGCCCGGCGGTGTTCCGGGGTGGACGGCCGCAGTGAGCATGCCCGGCGGTGTTCCGGGGTGGACGGCCGCAGTGAGCATGCCCGGCGGTGTTCCGGGGTGGACGGCCGCAGTGAGCATGCCCGGCGGTGTTCCGGGGTGGACGGCCGCAGTGAGCATGCCTTGCGGTGTTCCGGGGTGGACGGCCGCAGTGAGCATGCCCGGCGGTGTTCCGGGGTGGACGGCCGCAGTGAGCATGCCCGGCGGTGTTCCGGGGTGGACGGCCGCAGTGAGCATGCCCGGCGGTGTTCCGGGGTGGACGGCCGCAGTGAGCATGCCCGGCGGTGTTCCGGGGTGGACGGCCGCAGTGAGCATGCCTTGCGG
>LGRX02004378.1:0-60328 GCA_001247695.2 Cymbomonas tetramitiformis
TATGTATGCAAATATCACATTTAATACCAGGCCACAAGAGGCAAATATCACTATATCGCAGAATGGTTTTGAAAGGTTCGGATCTAACTTTTCGAAAGCAGGAGCTAGCTAAATACTCAAGCGAGCATAGTGAAAGTCCGTGAATGCCATTGTCGTTTCGGATGCCCTGTGACCATTGGTTCCCAGTGACAGCGGCGTTTGGTGTCAACGCGAGCTTGCGTTTGCCCTGTCATGCATTGCCGAGACGTCATGTGTGGTCGTGTCGTGATGTCACTTCGCGTGATGTCGTGCTTGACGCTCTGCGGTGCTCTCGGATCGGCACGGGCTGGTCGCGGCGACGTCGATGTAGCGCCCGGCGAGGCGTTGTGCATGATTCAAACTGGGAGGGAGATCTGAGCTGGAGGGTGAACGTGATATGCTCCGGGCGCTCGAGCGGACAATGAACTGGGGTAGGACCGTGACTGAAGGGGGGAATGACAATTACTGAAAAAGGGGGTCATGGTTGGGGCGTTTGCTGTCGGGTGAGACGGGCGCGATGGGGGCAAATGCGGTGGGGTCGGACATGGGCTGCGGTAGCGTGACTAAATATGGGGGGTGTGACAGGCCTTTCAGGGGTGCCCGAGGGACCCCTTCTAAGCGTGTTCATAGTTGTGACATACGTAGGTGTGTGTGAGGGCAGGGCGTGATATCACGCAACCCCGATTGGCGATAATATTTGCTGGTTCCGGCAAGAAAATTTCTAAATGGGAGAAAGAGCAATATGACAAGCGGGTGGACGTCTATTTCCAAAGGAATGCCTGGGCGGACTTGCTCTTCACTTGCGAGTGGGCGGAGCGAACATGGAGAAAGCATCGAGGTAAGTGATGATTATCCGCTATATTGTGCTATCTGTTATATTGTAAAAACATTTTGTATGTTATGATGTCTATGATAACGGTGCACATTTGCTATTCAGAGAGGGAGGGGGTTCAAGTGAACAAGAAACGGAAGATCGTCGTGCCAGAAGGTGGAGAGCTTGCGGTGGCATCACAGGTATGCGCCCACATACATAGTCGGTGACACACGCGCTCAAGGCTGTGTTGACCCTTTTGGTGCTTGCAAATGCCGTCATGCTACGAGTGAATTCAAGGCTGATGCGGTGGCTGGGATAACGTGTGAACAGGCTGTCGCCACCGCATGCGTGACAGAGGCTGAAGTGGCCACCACCGTTGGCGTGAAGCCATCAGGGAGTGCTGCCGCGGAAGGAGAGCCTGCGGTGGCATCACAGGTATGCGCCCACATACATAGTTGGTGACACCCGCGCTCAAGGCTGTGTTGACCCTTTTGGTGCTTGCAAATGCCGTCATGCTACGAGTGAATTCAAGGCTGATGCGGTGGCTGGGATAACGTGTGAACAGGCTGTCGCCACCGCATGCGTGACAGAGGCTGAAGTGGCCACCACCGTTGGCGTGAAGCCATCAGGGAGTGCTGCCGCGGAAGGAGAGCCTGCGGTGGCATCACAGGTATGCGCCCACATACATAGTTGGTGACACCCGCGCTCAAGGCTGTGTTGACCCTTTTGGTGCTTGCAAATGCCGTCATGCTACGAGTGAATTCAAGGCTGATGCGGTGGTTGGGATAACGTGTGAACAGGCTGTCGCCACCGCATGCGTGACAGAGGCTGAAGTGGCCACCACCGTTGGCGTGAAGCCATCAGGGAGTGCTGCCGCGGAAGGAGAGCCTGTGGTGGCATCACAGGTATGCGCCCACATACATAGTTGGTGACACCCGCGCTCAAGGCTGTGTTGACCCTTTTGGTGCTTGCAAATGCCGTCATGCTACGAGTGAATTCAAGGCTGATGCGGTGGCTGGGATAACGTGTGAACAGGCTGTCGCCACCGCATGCGTGACAGAGGCTGAAGTGGCCACCACCGTTGGCGTGAAGCCATCAGGGAGTGCTGCCGCGGAAGGAGAGCCTGCGGTGGCATCACAGGTATGCGCCCACATACATAGTTGGTGACACCCGCCTCAAGGCCATCCTGTGGCATGATCGATTGGGGTCACAAGTGGACGAGAAGTATCGGCGACAACTTCGTGTTCTCTCGTAAGCACCTATCTATGTCCTCGCCTTGTATATGGTCTACGCTTGTCGTTTCTAATTGTTTACGGTGTCACATGTTTATCCTTTCGATATGATCATGAGTTTGGATGTGGATGTGAAACGGCAGGAACACTACTGCCGAATACGGTGAAGCAGACTGCACAGATCTGGTGCAGGTTGTAGATGATTCGCGCGTTGGAAATCAGCTCAAGACGTATGTGAAGGAGGAGCGCAATACTTTTCTAGAGAGTTCAGACACGGCTTTTGATGAGTGGGAATTTGCGAGTGCAAGTCACAAGCGCATCATGTATACACACTGGTGTGGGGACGCGTATGAAAAGTTGATCACGGAGAAAAACCACAACATCAATCAGGCATACATCGACAAGGGGATGACATTGGCAGCTGATGGATCTGAGGTGAGAACTTGTAATGTGGATATGTGTGACAAGGTGATGCTCATCAAATCAGGTTAATAAGGTTAGTTAATCGGACAAAGCATAATTTTGGAGGGTGGGTATTTTCACAGGATCATCTTTTGAAGCTGAAGGGCCTCGAGCACATGGAGTTTCCCAAGGAACGGCCTGCTGCGCCGCCACCAAGATTGTCGAAGAAAGAGAGGCGAGAGGCGGCAATTGCTCAAGCGATCGAGGCAAACACCTCATTCTCATCGCACGTGATGGAAGCTGAGAAGGTGCGCGTGATGGAGCAGAAGCGATTGGCGGATGCCAAAGCGGCCCGTAAGGAAATGGCACAACAAAAAAAGCTCGCGGGACTGGCGAAGCAAGCGGCTAAAGATGCGGCGGCGGCACTGCGGGACGCCCAAAAAGCTCAATCGCTTGTGGTTGATGCAACATCGGATGTCCCTCAAACGATAGCTCAACCGTCGACAGCACGTAAGCCCTATATTTTCTTATCCCTTCCTGTGTTTTGAGTTGTACATTTTGAAGAATGGAACATGTTGATATTGTTGGGTGTGATATTGTTTGTGCTATTATTGGGTTTGATATTGTGATGCATGGTGGTGGTGCACAGAGGGAGCAAAGTGCATTCGGGCAAAGTTTTCAGAAGAACAAATGAAGAAGTTGGAGGAAGCTTTTAAAACGAGTCCATCACTAGATGCGGAGCGGCGGGCTAATTTAGCAGCCACCCTTGATGTGACAGAGAAACAATGCACCAATTGGTTTAATAATCAACTTGCGAAGATGAAAAAGCAGACCCGAAATAAAGGATCATAGTTACCCTAAGTATATGCTCTTAGCTCGGTTCTTGAGCATTTATCATCGGTGCGCTAGCTGGGACATCTAAGTTGTGTTGTATTATGTTGACTCTTAAGCTCATGCAAGTCCCCAACGAACTCATTAGCTATATATAAAGAGCCCGTGATTATCACGAGTTGGAGCCGATATCCAATTGAATCGTTGTGGATCTTCCTATTTTAGAGGTTGTCGGGTGTAATTACCGCGGCGATCACGCGTGCTAGTTAGATAGAAAATACCGTCCATCCTTGGATCTTCTTATTTTAGAGAATTTTGGGTGTAATTACTGTTGCGATCACATGCTAATTAGATCAATAATACCGTCCATCCGGATTCTTATTTTAAAAATCCGAATTTCTTATTATCAAGTTTGAGGGGGGTCCGCAGCCCCCCGAAACACCGTCCGTCCTATAAAATTCTTATTTTCGGTGATTCTTATATTCAGTGGAGCACCCGTAGTGGAGATCTTTAGATCGACTGGCGTAGTAACTGTATACATAGGAGATTGCAGATTCAGATACTCATACTGCATACTCGAACAGATACGAGATAGAGATAGGGCAATCGTTTTATCATTAAATAGGCATCTCGACTGCGATCCGATGGAGCATGTTCAGGGTAGGATGTGTCCCCGTTGCCTGCATCGTCCATCATCGTGCATGATGATATTGATTGATGATTATGATATCAGAGGGAATCAGTCCGAATTATTGTGTTCATCGATATCGGATATGCATCTCAACACTCGACTGTCACACGACAGTCGTGAGTCGACTCATCATCAAACCCGAATTTCGTTTCGACTTTCTTCTTCTACATTCCCGGTATTCCGGGGGGTTTTTGGTTTTCTGGCTACCATATCTGAGTATTCGGATTAAGGCGCTGTTAATCTTAAAGCGACATAGTCTCTCCTATCAGCTTTTCCAGATCCAGATGGCCTATATCTTGGCGTAGTCGCGTTTTGGATACCGTGAATCTCGTTTGTTTGGTTTAATCGCGACATGGTTCTCGCAAGCTAGCAAGGAAAGGTATACGCGAGCGTGAAACCTTGTTGAGTGTTGAGTGAACATCATCCCCTAGAGAATTTTTGTCAGTTGGCATATTTCTTAGGGTGTATCCCCAGCCGTAGCAGCAACTATGTGAAACTGTTCTGGGGTTCATTTATTTAATATATGAATTATTTATCTCAAACTTCCAACTAAACCTACAAGTTCCACTGCAACTTGCGCAAATCTAAAGACATCTTGGCAAGTTTAAGTGCTGAAATTTACTTTCCATGAGGCAGCATCTATCCCCTTCTGAAGAGTGCACGCGCATAAACCTCGTGCAGTCCAGGTACCCTTAACTGATTTTGCTATATCAAGAAATCGAATGTCCACCTTTGGGGAAAATATTCAGGATGGACGCAGAGACTTCAGGATTTAATAGCCAATATCATGCGCCGAGTGCTTATACAACGCGTGTATTTATGCAAGGTTATTCTGTAGGTTATTGGGCTTCCGTATTAGGGAGACGGTGCTGCAAACAACGTTGTTGTCACGCGTTGTGAGGGCTGGTTTATGAGCATCTTCTACCCATAGAAGCAAAATTGGTGTTTCGTGTTCCTTCCTAGTGGAACATACGTTCCTCTTTTTCTCTCAACTCTTTCGAGCCCAACTGAGCCACGGAGTGCCTTATGTCCTCCTGGCAGGCTCACAGTTCTAGTTTCCCACTCCTTCGAAGCCTGTCTCGAGCTGCCTGAAGTAGGTGAAAATGGCAGCACAAATGGAAGACGTTGGCAGCAAGAGCACAGAGGTATGCTCGACGGGCAGATCCAAGGAGCTATCGTCCATCTTCAGAGCAATTCCTTAGAAGAGCCCGTCGCTCATTGTTATCGCTGATTCAGATGTCGGCTGTAGAATATCTCGCAGTACTGCGTCTCCATAGGCTTGAACGTTTTTGCACTCCGTTCTTGAGTGCAGTCCTGTCCGTACAAACCAACGAATACTTTTTCGGATATTCGCTTCCGTCAACTCTTTCATAGGTTCGCCATACTTGTAAGGTTGCTGTGAGTGGGTTGTCATCCAAAGAAATTATTGGTTAACGGAACCAGGACTGAGCTTCAAGCTGTTCCCCCTTTCCTCTGCACTGCCGACAATCCTTTCGAAAAAGAGAGGCTGGGGTTGAACCACGGATCAAGCGAATCGCAGTATTCAGTAGCATGTGTAAGAATCCTGCGGGTACACAGTCAAGGTGGTTTTGGCGTTTTGCGAAGGCTGCTTGGCATAGCCAACAAGTTCATATTTCGCCGTACAGTGCTGAGCTGGCTTGGTTGGGTTGTGTCCACCACAGTTTTCTTTGCCAAACTACCGTATGGGAAAGACCCTAGGCATTGGTTCCTTTGGAAAGGTAGCGGAGCCCCTCATTTCAGACTAAGTACTCTTGCTGTGCGAGAGAGTTGTGCAAGGATTCGTTGCGCCCCTATTATGTTTTTCGGTTTGAAAGTTTTCCCAACTTGCAGACTCCTCTCTGTGCCCTTTCAGGTGAAGGTGGCGGAGCACGTACTCACGGGTCACAAAGTGGCTATCAAGATTCTTAACCGCCGGAAGATCAAAGCAATGGACATGGACGAGAAAGGTTGCATCGTGCTCATTTTCTTGAAACAGCGTTTCAGGTTTTGCATTCGAGCTCATACTTTTGAGGTACTTGCAGCATTTTGATATGCTCTCACGGTGCTATTTCAGTGCGGCGCGAAATCAAGATATTACGGCTCTTCATGCACCCTCACATTATTCGTTTGTATGAGGTGGTTGAGACTCCCACGGATATTTTCGTGGTGATGGAATATGTGAAGGTGAGCTTCAATAACACCGCTTTTTTGCTGCTTGCGTTATCAGAAGCTCACGTTCTGCCGGTCCGGCGTATATCTTGGGCCTAAGTCAAACTTAGCAAGGCTGCTTTCGCGTTTTTCTCTTTTCTTTGTCGCTTTGGCTTACCGGAGATCTTTTTCGTGCTCTTGGAAACACTCCTTTTCATTTAGGTGTACAGTGTTAAGTTGTTAGTTTTCGAGTCCATTTATACTAAGCCCACACGCTCTTTCCAAGACCATATGCGCTGTTCCCCTTCTCCCTTCTCTCTCCTCCTCGTTTGCGTATTGCAGCGATATCGAAGAGTCGAGCGATACATATACCGTGCTCTTATCTGGGCTCTAGGCAAGGGTGAGTCATAACAAGTATTACAGGGGCTTGGTTTCAGTATCGGTTTCAGTATCGGTTCCTGCTGAGGTTGCGTTGGTGTTTTGGGTAAAGTCTGGTGAGCTATTCGACTACATTGTTGAAAAAGGTCGTCTTGGAGAGAAAGAAGCGCGCCGTTTCTTCCAGCAGGTGTACCATGTTCTCCCCGAACGTAGCTTCCTCCTATATTATCCTGTGAAATGCTACAGTTCTGTCATATTTTAAAGCTACATATTACTTTGATACGATATGCATTCTTCCGAGAAGTTTTTGTAGAAAGCTTTTAATTTGCAGCGATTTCGGCAAGGAGCACAGTAGGCCCTATCATGCTCAACGGTAGCCTTACCTTTTTGTGCTTGACCTTGGAAGCCATGTTGAGATCATTCGCAGCTTTCAACTCTTTTGTGCGCCTTCGTGCATATCCTCGACAAGCTGCATCTGCATTTGTGGTGTTCCTTTGCTAAGTGCACTATGCAGAGGAGCTTATCAAAACCTACTGTGCTTTCGAAGATCGTTTCAGGCGTGGAATATGCTCACAGGAATATGGTTGTTCATAGAGATCTAAAGGTACCGTTATCCTGTTTTTCTTTGCGGTATCTGCTTGATAAGTAGTTCCTAGACATTTTTGAGCCGTTTGACGAGTGTTCAGGCAGCCTTTAGGGCTTTCCAGCACTCTGAGCTTTATCTTGCGGGAATTGCAGCCCGAAAACTTGTTGCTCGACTCCAATCTTAACGTCAAGATCGCTGACTTCGGACTGAGCAATGTAAGCACTTGCTCTGTTATTTTCATCACCGGTCTGTCGCTCATACGCCTTTTCCCACTTTCTGGGCCGTGGCAGCTTGGTGCATCTTTTCCTGCTCCTGGCAGAGCCCCTCTTCCCACCCTTGCTTAACCCCTCTAAAGCGAGCAGCTGTCTAGGAGACGAGACGGTTTCAGTTCAATAACATTCAAATGATTGCTGTTTATCTAGGTGATGAGGGACGGGCACTTCTTAAAAACTAGCTGCGGGAGTCCTAACTATGCAGCTCCAGAGGTGCGCTAGCTCCCGTAAGAAGAATGCCGTCCCTCTCGAAGTATATGGCTTTAATTCTTAGAGGTAATCTTGTCAGTCAGATAGCGCAAAATTCTTTGAGAGGCAAAGTTTTGCCGCTTGGATATTTTGAGGTCCTGTTGTGTCTATGCTTGAGAACTTTCCACCGACCACTCGGGCGTGACGGCGTAGAAGACGGAATCCTTGTTGGGCCGCCCTTGAAACAATAGTGACCCGGAATGTGATGCAAGTGCAGGTCATCTCAGGACGCCTGTACGCTGGGCCTGAAGTAGACGTGTGGAGCTGTGGTGTCATTCTCTATGCGCTTCTGTGTGGGAGGTAAGCGCACTTTTCGCTCACTTGTGTGAGTGGGAAATCGTGGCACATGAGTTCGTTTGAAGTACGGCTTAATATTATCAAGAACGCACTTGAACGCTGGTATAGCTGGAAGAGGTCGTTAAAGGCCAACTTGGTTCAGAGGACGTGAACACTACTTTCAAGCACAGCTTTTTCACGAAACTTTTTATTTGAGCACACACTGAATGCCTCTTCCTGTTCCTGGGGAGTAAATCTGCCAAGGAAGCTCTGTGCCGAAATCAGTTGTGCGGGTTCACGTTCTGTGCATGGCCGCAGCCTGCCCTTTGATGATGAGAACATCCCAAACCTTTTTAAGAAAATCAAGGGGGCCGTCTACACACTGCCGAGCCACTTGTCTGCGGGTGCTCGCGACCTGATCCCTCGCATGCTTCTCGTCGACCCTCTTAAGCGCATTACTATCACCGAGATCAAGCAGCACCCCTGGTTCGCAGTGCACCTGCCGCGTTACCTGGCCGTCCCCCCTCCTGACACCATCAGCCAAGCCCAAAAGGTAGCATGTCCACGAGGCTCGGGCTATTCCTCCGTGCAGTGCATCTGTGCCATGACCTCCCCTCATTCACATCTGCCTAATGATTTGGAATTATAGGCTCCCGACCAACTTGCACCTGCCGTGCAACTCGGATTCAAGCTACAGCCCAAAGCAACCCGTATGAGTGACCGAATCTGAGTCTGAGGATCTACCGTGGTACTAGAAAAATCGTGTTCTCTGACCTTGGTTGTGTGTATGTTTCAAGTGGTAGACCCAGCAGGGGAACACGCTCGCACAGTCTAAAGGAGGCCCGCGATACCTTGTTGTTGCCTCTATTCATTGTAAGGTGTGCTCAAGAGGGATAACACGATGTCGAAAGATCCGCCTCAACCTGCCGTTCATGTGGAGCCCTTGAGCGCAGGTGGATCCGGACACACTGGAACAAGTGGTGAAGGCCGGCTTCGATCGTCAGACCGTCGTCGACTCGCTTCGCCAGCGGCTGCACAACAAGGTACAGCCCACGTCCCCTGTCTTCCTCTCTTTCTTTATTTCTCTGTAAGTTGGTGCACACAGGTTTCCCCTGGGAGTCGAACACCTAACTTGGCTGACATATAGTCGGAGGTTTGTGAAACAGGCGACGGTGGCATATTACTTGATCCTGGATAACGTTAGACGTATCTCCAGGTGAGACGACTGGAATTCCCATCGCGCTTCACTGCCGTCACTTCTGTTCTGCTCCAGCCTGGCTCGCCACTATGCGCCAAAAGTACTGCAGTGCTTGATTGGCTGTGCCACTTGTTGCCAGTGCTGCACTCACAGGCTGTGCTGGTGTTCCTGGTGGTCGGTCCTATGTAGCCTTACGCTTTGAATGGCCACTTCACAATCCTACTGTCCTCTCCAAACCTGAGCGTCTTTCCTTTCCGTATAGCCCCGTAGTTTTGCCACGAATCCAAGTCAACCTGTGTCTTGAGCTGGTGGACTTCTTATAATCTTTCACTGCAGATACTCACGTGTTAGCGCAGGAAGGAAAGGGAATACACGTTGGGCTCTGCAGTTGGCCTTCCCACTTTTCGGTGCATGCCCGTCATCCTCTCAAGACTGGGTCCCACCAATATCTTTGCCAGTCAGTCCTTCATACTTACTTTTCCTCGACCTTCTCTTACCATTTTGCCACCTCCACATATACGGAAGGGTGAACCAAACCTGAAAGACTCATATCTATGCTAAATTCAACGAACAAAGGGGGAAAAAAACGTTCAGCGAGAGAGAAGTTTTCATCCTTCCAATATTGTGAGAAATAGATATGAGATCAAGTTTACTTAGTAGGCTCCTTAGTTGATTTCATTCCACCTTCTTGGTTTAACTCTCTACCCTTTCCAGACGCAGCCAAGGTGCCTTGCCTTCTTTAACATAATACCGTAGTTGCTGAGCCTACAAGCTTCAGCGAAGTCGTATCATGCCGCCTACCTGTACATAGAATTCTACCTCCACAGGATTCCGTAGGAAAGTCTGGCTCCAATGATAAAGCAGGAGTTGTGAAAGTACAAAAATGCTGCAAACGACTAGGGAAACGAGATATCATTAGGTGTCGCCATGCGGTCACCCGCAATCCTTGAATCTGTGTCACTGTCCTCAGTTTTCCGCAGTGAATATTCAGCATCATTTCACGCCTATGAACAGATATTTTGACAACATATGACAGACATCTCTTGAGTGGTGATAGGGGGGAGAAGAAAAAAAAGACCACATTATGTCATTATTATGATGTATCCACAAAGTGTGGCACTAGTGTAAATCATCCTAAAGTCGGTAGCCCTGAGGCCAGCATCTCTCGGTCATACCTTGCCCTTCCTTACCATGTGATGCCATGCCACAGCCAAGCGTCGACAACGCATTTTCACCTTTCCTCGGTCATACCTTCCCTCCTAAGCCTGTGATGTCTTGCCACGAGTAAGCGTAGACAGTCTTGGAAGGGCCTGGGAAGGACAAAGGTCAGCCTCGGAAGGGCCACGCGAAAAGAAATCCTGGCACAGGAGGAGTTATCGGAATTGCAAAACCCGGTCGTCGGAGGCCAACTGAGAAAACCCTTGGAAGGGTAAACGACGTGTTGCTATTGGAAGAGTTTTCAGAGTGGTGAGACACGTCCCCCAGAGGTCCTTCGGAGAACAAAACCCTGTCTAGAAGCAATGTGGGCAAATTGCACCCTTCGAAGGGCCATGGCAAAACCCATCCCCAGAGGTCCTTCTGAGAAGAAAACCCTGTCTAGAAGCACTGTGGGCAAATTGCACCCTTCGAAGGGCCATGGCAAAACCCATATTTATAAACATACCAGCAGAATCATGTCGTGACAATGCCGAAGTGCGCATCGAGAAGGCCGCAGGCAGAACAAAAGCTGACCTTTGCAAGGCTGTTGACAAACCAAAGCTGGCCCCTTTCCGGGGTGCCACTTTCAAGTATTCACCGGTCTAGAACTTTTAGCAAAACGGAACCCTGTAATGGCAGCATAACAAAACTTTTGGGAGGGCTATTAACAAAATGAATTCCGGCCTCTGAAGGGTCATCGGTACATCCTTGCCCTGGGAGGCCCACCCGGAATATCACGTGTTGGGAGGCTCCCTGTTGTATGCGGGGGCCTTGGGAAGACCACTGGTTGAGAACCATGGGAGAGTGCTGACAAACAAAGCACTGTGTTTAAGAGGAGCGGTGATCCTACAACATCTGGCTTTGCTGGGGCTTCCCATTAAGAAGAACTTGCCTTCTGAGGGCGACGGGCACAACGGGGCCTTTGGGCAGCAAAACAAAAAACATTGCCTGGCCCTTGCCATAGTCAAAGCATTACTCAGGCCTCGCAGGGCCACCGGCAAAACATAGGTCAGCTTTGGCAGGGCCACTGGCAAGACCCCGAAGTGGGAGAGCCCAGTAACACCCAGCCAACCAGCCTGTAAACCCTTGGGTATGAGGGACGCCAGGAAAATATCGACCTTGAAGGACAGTTAAAACCCTAAAGCCGGCCTGGGGAAGACACCTGGCCCTGCACTTCTTTGGAATGCAAAACCTAGCGTTACGAGGGCTAAACCTGGGCCATCGGCAGAGTCATATGCTGGCAGAACCTCTAGCACATCTGAGTGTTGGGGGGGCCACAGCAAAACCTTGCCCTAAAATGGCCACTGGCAAATCTGGTGACGAACTATAGGTGCAGGGTTACTCTAATGTTGGGCTGTGGAGCGGTACGTTGGTGGATGCAGTGGCTACCTCGGCGGAGAGCTTACTGTGGATGAGGTGCTCTTGCAGCAGCCAATGGATCTGGGACAGCCACCGGCATCCAGCTTTAGCATGATTCCGAGTTATTTGCAGCAGGGTTACCAGAACCTCGGGGCAGTGGTGGCACCCATCCCTAATCAGCCAAGTGGTCGCCAAACCATCACACTCTCCCAGATGCACCAGCGCTTCACTGCAGAGCGCCACTGGGGACTAGGTACGTGCTTCTTCTTCTGTCTTCCGTGCTTTTACTTGCTTCAGACTTCCCTACGTGCTTCTTCTTCCGTCTTCCGTGCTTTTACTTGCTTCAGACTTCCCCACTGCCTGTGAAGGACTGTGTGTGCCAAGCATCTGGGGAATATCTGTTATTCAATGGCAGAGTAGTCCCACACCTCTGCTTCACCACCCCCACGTCATTTGCAATCTGGGCAACAACTGTTTCCGAAGCAAAGTTGCGTTTGCATTTCAGGCCACGAGTAAAGTTGTCTGGTGTGGTACATATATTTCTTTTGCAAAACGACTCCTGAAGGCGAACTGCTTAGTTCCCACATTGAATACATTCAGCTTCTTTACTCCCTCCTTTGAGGGCCAAGAATTACCCCCTTCTAGGAGAAGATGTCCCTGGCAGGAAGGATGAGATATCACGTTCATACTCTAAAGATGATATCCACACATGATAACAATAATAAAATACTGTATGTTCTACCTTTTTACAGCTCAGGCACTGCCGTACCAATGTAACACAAAAAGATGAAATACCAAACGATACCAAATGATGACTTCACGGAGACACTTGGCCTCTTATATCACAGATCTAGGAAGTTTCACACAGTCGCCGCTTCAAACTACTGACTTTATCACTGATCCCGATGATGATTCTTGCTCAAATACTGAATGACATATTTCCCTTAAAAGTTGGATGACAGGAAAAGAAAAAAAACTCTAACAGATTTTCTTTAGAAGTATGTACTCTCGTACCAGGTGTTTTAGGGCCTGTGGTGAACCCTGTCGTAAGCAAGGCATGTCCTCAGCTTGTTAACTTAGTTCCTAGGTACCAATTTTCGTAAGACTCGAAGATGGAGCAGGGGTAATACAATCTGAAAGATCGCGTCAGATTACGCTTTTACAAAATCAATGACGAAGGACCCGGTCTGGTCCTGAGACTGTTAGTTAATCTGGCAACTCATCGGCCTTGCTCCGAATCAAATGGGCCTGCATCTCGATGTCGTGCAAGACCAGGAGCAGTTGTCATATTCTCTGAATCAGCTTGGGATTCCTCGATATGATATATGATATACCTGCCCGCTCGCATTTTTGGTCTCACAATGTCGAGCTGGGACATGTTCACTCCACAAATGTTGTAGAACTGAGACATATCCTTCTTTTGCGCAATGGAGCCTGCTTGCTATACCTTTGGGAGTTTCTTCAGGTTAATCAGCTCGGAACACCCGAACTTGTCTACTCCCATCCTCCATACCTTTTTTTCATTTTACACTATGGGGACCTGCCTTATTATATTTCAACAAGCCTAAAAGTGCAACAACATCTGACATTGGGTGAAGTGCTTATGCACCACACCTGGCGCAATATGTCCTTCTGCAAGTTGCTGGTATTGTCCCCAAGGTCAGTTGCAACCCTGGTCATCCTGCTGCGTTGAAAGATGTCAGTGCCATCTTCCCCAGCTTTCCAAGAAGTTTTTGTAAAAGGAGCAAGTTTCCTCCAATATATATATATAGAATATATATATATTCTCAATGCACATCCATTTCGCATGCGAGAAGCAGTAATTTTCAAAGCGGCAATTTCATGAGATGCTTTTGGCAAAAAACTAAAGCTGCAAACTTCCCGGCATGCTTTTAAAGTGTCTGATCACATCTAGCTGAAAGAACACCAAACACTTTTGCGGAAGCTGATGGCCCAGGAAATAAGGCTGGATCAAAGGTTCTGAAAATCCTTGAATCGTGTGGTGCACTGACTCGCATTACTCTTGTGATAATTAAGGATGCGGCTTCTGAGGAAGAAAGGCTCATGTTGAGAGATGCTAAAAAGTCCTGGATTGAGTACACCCACGTGCTATATGCTCAGGATTAAGCCTCCTTTCTCTGGTGAAAATGGAAGGCAAGTGCAGATGATATATATTTCCCAATTTGACATGGACAGGAGGCTGCTTGTTGTGAATGGAGGGTTGTGGTATGCAGGGTTGCATACCCGACGACCACCGACCGATGTGATGGCAGAATTATTCCGTGCACTACAGGCGCTGGCCATTGGATGGAAGCGTATCGGACCCTACAATATTAAATGCCGGCATGTGCACTGCTCCATGGACATAGCCAATGGCCCACAAGAGACATCGTCGCAGGCATCCGTGTCACAGGGGGATATCATCGTGAAATGTGAAGTGCAGCTGTATCGCGTCAAAGATGACAAGTACATGCTTGATGTGCAGGTAACAGAGGCGTGCCAGACACAATGTTTCAATGACTCCTGCACTTAGTTGCCAAAAAGTGCATACATATGATATGGCAAACGTCAAATGCGCGTATGCGTACGTATGACACGGCTAGGCTTATTTGCACATGACAGGGGATTCATTCATTGGGCATGTGGTCGTGCGCCCCAACTCAGAAGGGGGCTTTGGGGCCCTCACACAAGTAGCGTAACATATGAACGGGATCACATCGCTCTCCCTGTGGGCACTATTTGCTGTTGCTCTGCCATACCACGATGGACTTTCTATGGCCCCTTAGGGCACTATAGCAACCCCCAACTCCTCCCTTTAAAAAACCTGATCCCCTTCCACCGAGCCCCCCTCATGGAACCAAACTTGGCTGAATGTTGTTTTTTTATTGTCACCCATGGGAGAAAAAGGCGTGCCATGTCATAGGTATGATGCGGCAAAGTCCCATTATGCGTATGGATATGTATGATACGCTAGGGGTGACCGTATTTTAGCATCTAAGTTCTTGCGTGACTCACCTGCCGAGGGTCACTGCCGAGAGTCACCTGCCGAGGGTCACTGCCTCACCACTTCGAGAGGCGCTGTATTAGTCGATATGCATTCTGTCAGTTCCAATAGGTAATTGACAAGCTTTTCATACTAAGCGTTTAGTTTTGCCACCTTCTGGTTGCCCTATGAATTGAGGCAGGTTTACTTTTCATCGTGTAAGTATATACTTGATTGAAATTTGCTGAATCGTATACAAGTTCTGTGCGAGTACAATTGTAAGTGAGATCGATACTCTTTTTGTGGTCTGGCGAAAACGCTCCTGACATGGAATTCGGCGGGTACATTGCCCAAATGGCTTCAGTGAAGCTTGGTGAAGCACTGTTTGTATACCGCATTTTGCACATACAGGGGGGACTGCTCAGTGACCATGACTTCCAGAAGAGGCTTGGGTTTCCTTTGCTGAGCTGAATTCATGGTAGCGTTTTGGACCTGTAGTTCTACAAGTTGATACAAGTTGATTTGTTGATGTGGTGCTATCTATTTCTGAAAATCAGGAGCACAAAAAATACATGAGGAAACCTGTTCATCTGTAATCCTCACATGCACTTTAATTGACGCCTTTGATTTGTACAACATATTGGGTGTGTGCATTGGGATCCGGGTGCACAGAGGCTCGAGGGTCCGCTGTTCCCCTTCTTGGACTTGGCTGCTCTTCTGATGGCGGAGCTTCGAGTCTAAGTTCCACATGACGTAAGCGAAGATATGTTTGAGTTACATATGGTGCTACCCCATACCCTGTTTCCAATCCTGTGTGTCATCTGCAGCACCTGTGGTGAGGAATTTAGTTTCCTGCAGCATGGCGATCCTGAATGCAATGCAAATGCAGTGTTGAGATGATGCTTGCGGATGAGTATGGTATTTGTACATTTGGATGATGGGCCATAAATCTGATGGGAGCCATCCAACAGTCATTTTCTGCGCTTGATGACAGTTAATCCACCTGCCGATCGATTTGTTGAATGAACGTTTAACTGTCTCTGTGGCTGTACAGACTGTAGAGCCCTCTCAGGTATTAGACACGGTCTCTTAAGGGCCTTGAGTGGGATTCTTCTCATGCTTGATGAAATTGACAACTTGGTGTAGTAGCCAACGATGGGTTTTTAATTGCGTATACGAGATCACTCGCCTGAAGTGAGGCATAAACGGTGTTTGCGGGGCCACGCAGGGTTCGTCTTGTGCACCATGTCTGCATCAGTGCGGACACATCATCTTGAGCAATAATCTGTATTGAGCATGGTAGCAAACCGGAAAGATTGGAGATGGCTATCTCTCAATAGGTGGTTGAGATGTTGGCAAACTATCATTAACTCATGATAAGTCTGTTTATGTTACTTATTATATCGTGATATACCAGTATCCAAACATTGAGTAGTGATAAGTGGTACCCATACGTGGTGATTGATGGTTAATATGTGTCTTGCGGATGTATGAATATGCCAGTGACGGCAACGGATTGATCACAGGTTCTATCATAGTAACACTAGCTAGAGCATCTGGATTGTGAACGCTGAATTCCGGGGTGACATTGTGTGAGATGTCATAGGTTTATGATGGCACTACAGGTGAGGATTAATGAGCAGGAGAAATCACAACATCTGGCATAGCAGTGTCGTATACGTGGGTGTCGGTCACCACGTTCTCCCTAGCTAACTGTTCAGCACACTAACGTACAGCTGTAAAATCTGACCTTAGACATGCTCATCATACCCGTTTCGCTACGTGCCTGCTGCATGTCACACTACACCTCCCAACAGAAGGGGTGTGGTCTAGCGGATGCCTGTTATCCCTGGCTACCACGAGTCACAGTCGCTCACTGTTCTAAGTTATTATGCAGTTTGCTAGTGGGCCAATCCGCCCCGTACAAATGTATTGTACACTCTTGGTCAAAGATGCCCCACCCGTGGCAGACGCCTAGCAGGAGCGGTGAATGCGAGAACCTTGGCTAGTGCAGCGAGACAGATGCAAGCCTCTAACCTGCAGCTCAGCAGGGTTGCCTATCCTCGGATACAGGCTAGTCAATGAGCAAAGGCGCTCTTTCAATCTACACTTAAGGTTTCTACTGTAAGAGCTCGATCGTCCTCGGTAGCCGCGGTCCTTGCTTTACTGTTGTGGTCGACGGTTGTACTAGGGTGTATCGCGAGTCAGTACGAGAGACAGACGTGTCAGAGTGACGAGTGACAACACTGATGACAGTCACACGTATGACCGAGAGGTATTGTTCGGTTGTGAGGACTGAACCAGTCTCACAGGTATGCAAGCAAACACTTACAGGTAATATGGTGCAGAGACCATAGGGTGATATCGGATGACTTTGGGTAATGTCGGATATTTCGGATATTTCGGTTAAACTTTCACTGTTTGAGGTTACAAGACACCAGAGGTTGGTGCCAATGTGTAACTAATTCAAAAACTGACATGAGAGCTTGTTCAGCTCTTTAAGTAGTAACATGTCGACTCGAATTCCCTCAGATCTCTCCGAATTCGACAGTCACAGTGCTCAGTCACTTCATGTTCACATATCCGATGACCTGTCTTGTCATTTAGCCCTTGGGCTGCAGCTGCCAGTCATACAATGATCTCTGCTCTGATTTGCTGAATAATCATAGATCTGATGATGTGGCAAGAACTGAGGCTCTCCTGGTTTCCCTCCAGTTCTGTTTGGCTGTTTGAACATAAAATGGTTCCCCCCATTTCTGGAATGGTTTCCCACCAATTCTCTCAACCTGATCTGCTGTGGTTGCAGATGTTCAAAAGTCACATGCTGTCATTCACCCTCGCCATACCTCTCGGTCATACTGGTGACTGTCATCGGTGCTGTCACTCGTCATTCTGACACGTCTGTCTCTCGTCTGACTCGCGATACACCCTAGTACAACTCTTCCCCCCCTTTTCGGCGCGCCTACGTCCTCGCTAGGCTGTCCTGCGTGCCCTTATGTACATAGTCAGGGGGTCAGGGGGTTAGCATGCACTTTGTGACAAGATCGGACTGCTAAGCCCTCGGTTCTTGGGTCCGTGCCCCCCAGTCCTCGGGTCCGGGTCCCCCTCTACGGTTCTTGGGCCCGTGCCCCCAGTCCTTGGGTCTGGGTCCCCTTCCGCAATCCGGGTTCACCGAAGGCGCCTCACCGTCTCACGCTGCCAACGCTCATCAGGTTTGGCAACCCCGGCACTTCCCCAGATCACGGGTCTTCCGCGGCCATTGCGCCCCGTGGCTGACCAGCCTCGGTATCTTGAAACTCGAACGTGTCAGTCCTCGCTGTCAGCGTCGAAATGAGGTTCATTACCGCGAGCGCGCTCTCCTCCTTCATGCGCTCGTTCAGCTTCAGCTCGCAAAACAGGTGGTGCAGCAACGCACGAGGTATCGCATATACCGCCTGGGCTGAACCCATACCGCGGGTGTTGGCCGAGGAGATGCCCCCCTGGGCAGTGTTCTCGTGCCTCCCTAGCATCGCTCGCGCAGGGCAGGGAGTCGTGTGGGTGCACAGCAACAACAAGGGTACCGAAGGCGCTGCATTTGTCCATATGTGAGTTGGCTTCATGTACGGTGTGCCATACTTACAATAGGTGGTCAACAGCGGCTCTGGCAGACCTTTCATTACGGCGCGCGTGTGCAACCCTCGCAGCGCGTCGCCAGCGGGGTTTTCTATGAAGAAATACGCAGGATCGTAAAACTCGATGATCTCCCTGGTACGCCGCACGCGCCTGTCCGCCAGCTTCAGATCTGGAGCCCCCAGTGTCTTCGCCTTGCTGTACTCCTTGCAGGGGGGGGCTGGCCCAGATGACGTCGAAATGATGTCGTGGGTAGAGCTTGTAGTTCCAGTGAAGGATGTCCTCCGTGCACGTGGCTTGCCACTTTGGCAGGATGTCCACTGTTACTACCTCGCAGTCCCTGAACTGACGTTGGAACTGCTGCTCCACTGAGCCGGTACCGCAGAACAGCACCAAAATTCTAACTGGGTGCTGCACTCTCGAGAGGTGAGGCTGGTAAGCTCGGCTCTGGCTACTGCTGTGGACTGTCGGGGTTGGAGGTCCCATTGCCATCAACTGTGCCCTCTGCTCCTCCTGACCCTTGTGAGTCTCCCTTCGCCTTTTCTCTGGAGCCCTCTTCAACCTTTCCTCCTCAGCTTCGAAGACTCGCAGTGGTTCCAGCCTGCCCCCTCGCCCTTCCAAGTCCTCGCTGGTTCGCCACTGGCTCCGTGACTATGCGGCAGCCCTTTCCATTTAGTTAGCCACTCCTGCACTGTCCCGCCAGCCTTCCCACCTAGCTTCCTGAAGCGAGTGCTGATGATGCGTTCCACCTCACGCTCCCTCTGACTCTCTACCAAGACCGGTGGCGGTGCCATTTCCTCTTACCTGCTCACGAAGTGCTTAGTGGCTACTGCCCGCCGATACTTGTGACAGTATTGAAATCGTATTCAATACTGTTACAAGTATTGAATTTCAATAATTTCTTTCAGGCACCCCTGGTGGTCCACTGGTGCTACCCCGCATATCCGGGCACAGTTATGACCTAAATTTAGTTGCCATATGCGCCATTGGTCGATATTTCACTTGTAGGCTTCTGAATGGATGCATAATGCCATAGGGGTAGTGATTTTCTTGATTCGCCAGTTCACAAAGGTTTGTCAATTGGCATGATATTTTCAATAATTCTTTAGAAACCCACCACACCACCGAATCACGCGCGTAAGCATTCAGATTGAAGGTACACAACATACCCAATCATGTTTAGGTCATAGGGCCCGTTGGCATTTGGTGATAGGTTCCATAAAGGTACGAAATGCATCCATATATGCCATGGGTAAAACAGTATAATATATTCCAAGTGATCCAACGTGATACAAGTAGATAGCATGCTCGTAATCATTCCAACGGGTGCCCAAGCGCCGTACATCGCCCAAGTATTTTTCAAAATGGTATTTTGGACTATAATCAGCATTGAACGGGGCCTATACGTTGTCGGGGATGCATGATTGAGTGTCGGATATGCGCTAAGACCTCGCAGTCGGCACAGGTGTGCGCGTACGCAAGTAGCATGCTAGGAATCACCCCAACGGGCGCCCTAGCGCCATATATCGCACGGACATGATTTGATATGATAATCCGGACTACGAGACGTACCGAGTTGGGCATGGTTGATATTGGAGGTGCACGATTGAGTGTTGGGGACGAGGTGCTAGGGCCGGGTAGATTGCGAGTACTAGTACGCATACACAAGTAGCATGCTCGTAATCATTCCAACGGGTGCCCAAGCGCCGTACATCGCCCAAGTATTATTCAAAATGATATTTTGGACTATAACCAGCATTGAACGGGGCATATACGTTGTCGGAGATGCATGGTTGAGTGTCGGATATGCGCTAAGACCTCACAGTCGGCACAGGTGTACGCGTACGCAAGTAGCATGTTATGAATCGCCCCAACTGGCGTCCTAGCGCCATATATCGCACGGACATGATTTGATATGATAATCCGGACTACAAGACGTACCGAGTTGGGCATGGTTGATATTGGATGTGCACGATTGAGTGTTGGGGACGAGGTGCTAGGGCTTGGTAGATTGAGTACCAGTACGCATACACAAGTAGCATGCTCGCAATCATTCCAACGGGTGCCCAAGCGCCGTACATCGCCCAAGTATTATTCAAAATGATATTTTGGACTATAACCAGCATTGAACGGGGCATATACGTTGTCGGAGATGCATGGTTGAGTGTCGGATATGCGCTAAGACCTCGCAGTCGGCACAGGTGTACGCGTAGGCAAGTGCTGAAATCTGTATAGGCAGCCCTGACTGGGAGTCCCGGTCAGGCCCCTATGACAGATCCCTAGGACCAACACTGGACTGCTGACTGATCTGTAGGTTTGTACTGTGACACACGCTGTGTCACAGGTAGGCTAGACTCCGAGACCGTCCGAGACCGTTCCGGGTATATCTAGCTTAGGGTTTATTTATCTTATACAGTTTATCCACACGAGTACGGGACTTTCTGATATCTAGTGTACTTGGATATTCCGGTAGGTCGTGGCCCCATCCACGTTTTCATTCCACTTGCTATCTTGGCCATGATTGGCTAAGCAGCCGCTTGAAGAGGTGGTGCGCACTTGCGCGTTTGGGTGCGACTAGGATTTGGGGATGACTTCACGGTAGACGTCTTTTACGGCTGCGAGTCATGGGCACCGCGCGTTGCTATTGCTCGGTTTTGGCAATGTTCATTTGCGTTAGTCTACCTGCACTGATCCCGCTGGTTCACGTATTTTGGGCTGGTGCTCCGGACACCTTCGACCACACCGACATTTGCAAGTGCCCCACGCTCTTTTCGCCGCTCCGCACGTTCTGCCGTTACGTCTTCACTCCGTTTCCGCCACAACACCCAAACGTGCTGCCGCGCATCATCTTTATTTTCTCTGGCTTTCAGACGTATGGCTACATCAACACGATCGAGCTCGCAAACGCCTATTGAGGGACTCCGATTTGGACGCCTCAATACGGCTTTTGGATGCGGTTCGGGACACTCCGACCGCTAGCACCCTACCTGTGGTGCCCCCTGTTGCTTCCAGCAACACCGACGCTGCTGTCGCGTTGCGGAAGCACCTGGTCGACCAACATGCCACGGTTGACGCGGTGTACAAGGGGCGCTTGCATCGGGCTTGGGCCAAGCGTATCCGCGAGGATATCCTTGGTTCCAAGAAACATCATTATCGTGGTACTGACGACACCGACCGCCTCTCCGAGTCGGTGGTGCAGCTTCGGACCGAGTTTGAGTCCGCTGGGCTGGACTTGGCCCCCTTTGACCTCGACGACCCCACCTCTCTGGTTATCGAGAAGGTTAATGGACTCCTCTATGACGTCTTGGCCCTCGTCGTGGAGCGGAACTCTGTGGCTGACACCTGGCTTCGGGGTACGGACTCTTCGGCTGACCGAGATGGACGTCGGGCTCTCATCGACATCATCAAGGGGAGCGTACCGGCATCAGCCCTACGCGAGAGCCACCAGCAGGAGCACGCGGCTCTTCGCTATCCCGCGGGCGTTGATCCGCAGCCGATCTTGGCTCGTGAGCAACGCCTGGTGCGGGATAACCGCGCTCCCGACTGGCGGCCCACCGACGAGACCCGCAAGCTCTCACTGTACAACCGCCTCGACCCGATCTTCTACGCGGCGGTGAAGGTGCGTTATCCGCTTGCGGGTGACCTCGGCGGGGTCACGCTCCGCTCGCTTCAGGCTCTCGTCGTGGCCATCTTCCAGGCATGGGCACAGTCGGACGAGGGGGCGGCAGCACGTGAGAAGCAGGTGCTGGGAACGGACGGTAGGCCCCCCGCTCTGGTCACGTCGTCAGAGTACACGGTGCTCGTCCTCGAGGAGATTGCGGCCTTGAAGGCCTTGGTGCGTGGTGGCCGTGCGGGCGGGGGACGGCAGACGCAGCCGCAGCATCCGGGGAAGCAGCATCCGAGGGGGTTTCGCGTGGGTGCAGGCAACCCCCCCGCGGTCGGCTTCGACCGCGACAGCATGAAGGCGAAGCCGCTGTGCCACCGCTGCCGCAAGGCCGGTAAAGGTGAGGTGTATCACCCGTACCGCGACTGCCCGCTTGGCGGTCGCCAACACTCGCCAGCCACGGCTGCGGCTTTCTGCATTCCCATTGAGCAGGAGGACGCGGAGGGCCTGCACGCATTGGCGCTCGTGCAGGTCTTCCAGGACGCGGCAGACATTGGGCCGGAGGCATTCTCGCATGCGGCGTTGGCGTATGGTCCGCCCGCGGTGCTCTCCACGGACGGCGTCGGTGGGATCGACGTGGCGGCCTACGGTTTCTCCGTGCCGCCTCCGCCTTCTGGCGGGACCGACGACGAGGACATCTTGCGGCGGCTTGATGCCCTCACCTCTGAGGTTCAGGCCGCCCAAGACAAGGTACATTTTACCCACGCATCTTTCATTCCTGGGAGCGGAGCGGAGGGGCATGCATCGGCTCTGGTGTGTGGCCCTGCCGCTGCGGTGGGGATCACACCGGAGGGGCAGGTTCCGGCAGGTGGTGCGGCGGCATCGGCGTCCGCCGTGCCGGCCCCTGCTATGCCCGTCTCGCAGGTAAAGGATGTGGAGCCCGCGCCAGCTCAATCGGCGCGGGTGACCACCACGGAGGCGACGTGCGGTGAGTTCGGAGGCTTCGTGCAGACGGTTAATCACGCCGCCGTCCACCCGACTGACCTGACAGGCTATGACACGGACGACTACGAGGATTTCGCCGACGGTACTTTCGCGGTGAAGCCGCGAGCTCCGGCCAGTGCTATCGGGTGCGGTGTGCCGCCTTTCGGCTTTGGCACGCCGGCAATCGGCGCTCTCGCGGTGCTTTCTCTCTTATGCATTTCTTTTGCAGGTGTAGCTGTTTCGGCTTCCACAGCTTCTGCTGTGTCGGCATGTGCACCGGCTACGGAGATGCCTTCGCCTGGTGGTGATCTCGATTGGGAGACTCCGTCATTTTACTCTACGAATGATTTTGTTGATTCAGTGGACCCGGCTCAGGGTTTCTTGTTGGCTCACGATGTGCCACCGCTTCAGCCGCCCGAGCCTCCCGACACTCTGAGACTGCTAGCCTTTCAGGATTTGTCTCAAGCAGATTTGGGGATTGGCATGGCCTACTACTACGGCATGGCCTTACATGAGAGCGGTCCTCTCGATGTGGAGCACTATTATGGAGCTGGTTTCTTTACATCCTACTATGGTATGGATCTCCGAGAGGCCACCGCTGACTACTACGATGCCGTCGGCTGACTTCTTGTTCACTCTGGATGCACACCGACATGGTGGTGTGCGGAACTCCGGTGACTTCAACAATTTTTCTGATTTATGGTTTTACTTTGACACCTTTGAAATCTTCAATTTGACTTGCTGACACAGAGCCTTTCAGTAGTTTAGCGGGACCTTAATTGCCTGTGAGTTTCTGCTCTTGTGCTAGCTAGAGGGTTCTAATTTGTGTATCAGAATTGCACAGTTAGATTAGCAGTTAGGCCTTGTCACCCTGGCTCCTGCCCTAACACTTACAGCTTTACATTTTCTGACTCTCCTAGTCAGTCACCACCCACAGTGCTGGGGTGGTGTGCTGAAATCTGTATAGGCAGCCCTGACTGGGAGTCCCGGTCAGGCCCCTACTGTATGACAGATCCCTAGGACCAACACTGGACTGCTGACTGATCTGTAGGTTCGTACTGTGACACACGCGGTGTCACAGGTAAGCTAGACTCCGAGACCGTCCGAGACCGTTCCGGGTATATCTAGCTTAGGGTTTATTTATCTTATACAATTTATCCACACGAGTACGGGACTTTCTGATATCTAGTGTACTTGGATATTCCGGTAGCAAGTAGCATGCTATGAATCCCCCCAACGGGCGCCCTAGCGCCATATATCGCACGGGCATGATTTGATATGATAATCCGGACTACGAGACGTACCGAGTTGGGCATGGTTGATATTGGAGGTGCACGATTGAGTGTTGGGGACGAGGTGCTAGGGCCTGGTAGATTGAGTACCAGTACGCATACACAAGTAGCATGCTCGTAATCATTCCAACGGGTGCCCAAGCGCCGTACATCGCCCAAGTATTATTCAAAATGATATTTTGGACTATAACCAGCATTGAACGGGGCATATACGTTGTCGGGGATGCATGGCTGAGTGTCGGATATGCGCTAAGACCTCACAGTCGGCACAGGTGTACGCGTACGCAAGTAGCATGCTATGAATCACCCCAACGGGCGCCCTAGCGCCATATATCGCACGGGGATGATTTGATATGATAATCCGGACTACGAGACGTACTGAGTTGGGCATGGTTAATATTGGAGGTGCACGATTGAGTGTTGGGGACGAGGTACTAGGGCCTGGTAGATTGAGTAGATGAGTACCAGTACGCATACACAAGTAGCATGCCCGTAATCATTCCAACGGGTGCCCAAGCGCCGAGCATCACCCAAGTATTATTCAAAATGATATTTTTGACTACGAGAAACTAATTTTGTAGCATCATGCAGCAGCGGGAAATAATTTTTGGAGAATTTAGCATGTGAGTGGGTCTAACAGATGAGCTGTAATTGATCCTGGCTGGCCTTTTATTTGTTTGCCGCCATTGATACTGAGATGCTATCGTATCATGATTGGTCGGTATAGCGCGAGCGCCCGACACAATCATGGTAGGACTGCTGGCATGGATGGAAAACGGCATATATATCTTTGTGGTATAATTTTGAATTGTTAAACGTTTCTCTCGTTGTCGGTTACGAACGATCGGTCGAAACAATCCGGGGTAGGACTGCTGAGATGCTATCGTATCATGATTGGCCGGTAAAGCGCGAGCGCTCTACACAATCCGGGGTAGGACTGCTGACATGGGCAGAAAACTTTTGGAAATTTTCCAACGGCATAATTTTTGAGGGACAGCTCCTGCGGTGTGGCCTGTTGATGTCACTTTTTTCCAGGAAACCTGTTTCGCTCCTTTAAGGGAAACGAAATGAAAAACAGCATATTTCTGAAAAAGCTGCGAAGCGTCGTTAATATAAACGAATATATTGCGACACGACAAATAAAAGAACCAGTGCGACACAAATGAGGAGCTACCTGCCTCCCGGTACATCGATGCTGAGGATGAAGAGTTCGATGTTTTATGCTCCCAGGCCATCCCCAAAAGCTTGAAGTGTGAGCTCTGCGATAAGGCAACGTATGCTGGCGACATGTTGGTATGTGATGTGTGTAACAAGGGGACACACACGTTTTGCAGGCGCCCCAAGCTGAACAAGATTCCTAGTGGAGATTGGATCTGTATGACCTGCCTCTATGGCACTTGAGAAACTGTTTTTCTATTCTGCTACGGTTTTTTTTAGCTAGAAACCTTTCCTAAGACTTGGTATGATGTATTTTTGCTGTTGACAGTAACTACAACCATAAGGGGTATGTTTTGTTCGGTTTATGTTCTGTTAATACCGCTTTTTCAGGTGTGTGTGTAGAGTCGTTAGATATATATGGACGTACCCGATACTCATATGGACTATTTCATACCTCTACGTGGTGTAAGAAGCATTATCATAGGGGTATTGAATATGTAGGGGAGTAGGAGTACAGCTGATAATTGTTGAAAGTTGTTGCATACTGTTAATTGTCAATATAGAATAAAGTATATAGAAAATAGTATGGTATATACTTTCTACTTCTAGTAGTCACACGATTGTCATATCATACATGAGCTCGTATCCACGATCAGTATGAAGTTATATATCATCTAACGTGAAGACACACAATAGAAACGAGGGGGAAAGTTTCAAACACCTAAGACCTCTCGGAGAGGGCTCTACCTCCCATATCTTGTACTAAGCTTGTGCAAATATGGTGGCTGGTACTTGGGTGACAAAAAAACCACGGAGTCCTGGTGCGCGCGAACTTCGCCGAATATTACGTGTTATGTTAACGTTTGAGCGGACATTATCAAGGTACACCGTCGGTACTTAAAGTTTGAGTAAGCCGGGCTGGTGGCCACGCGAAGTGAACTTCGTTAAGACTCGTGATTGGGTTGTTGATTTGAAAGTAGAGTCCATCTCCAAGAAGTATATATTGGGCCTCATAGAAGGACGAGCACACGAGTGGAGTTTAACACTCCCTTTTTGCCATGAGTGTTTTAACTGCTTTAGAGTTGCACACCGCCCATATGGAGTGGAGGCAAGAGTGGAGTACGATCTTTGGGTTCGAAGCATGGTGCCAGACGCCTTCAGCGAGGACTACCCTGTCATTCTCCTCTTTCCACCACTTCAGTTTTCTTCTGTAGTAATTGAGGAGATAGAGGAGGAAGAGGAGCTAGAAGTAGAACTGGTAAGATCATTCTTTACTTGGGTGAATACTTACAGGAGTATTATTGATTTATTTACGGAAGCATTACTTGCTATGAACGCCCTGTCTATGGAATATTTTCAGTTTCATAATTACTAGCTTTCCAGGTGCGTGAGTGTAGGAGTCTCCACTCTTGCTCTTCTCTTATTTACGGTTTCGGACTTATGCTATTCTACACTTATTAAACGACCGCACGAGGTATGATTACGCTTGGTCAACTATAAGACTTCGGTTTCGTAAATCTATATAGTTATGCTTTTGCTTTCATGTGTATGCTTTCAATACACAATATACAGCGGTTACGGTTCTTTACTTTTATGTTACAATTCTCAGTTCAGTTCTCATCTCCGAAACTGGTTACACTTAGAGTTCTTATGCATTCAGGAACTCTCTCCATAACTCAACTGTACTGAGTACTCCGTACAACAGGCTAGGCACCTCACATCAACATCATTC
The DNA here is from genome assembly GCA_001247695.2 of Cymbomonas tetramitiformis. NCBI lineage: Eukaryota > Viridiplantae > Chlorophyta > Pyramimonadophyceae > Pyramimonadales > Pyramimonadaceae > Cymbomonas > Cymbomonas tetramitiformis. The sequence goes on from LGRX02004378.1 coordinate 27,014, forward strand.
TGATCGGTCCTACTGTACTCCGTACTGAGTACTCTTGCGTTTTGTACTTAGCCGTTTTTTCTTGCTCTTGTGCTTGCCTCCTAGCACAACTCCCCCCCCCTTAGGGAAGGTCACGTCCACGCTGACCACGTCGGACCAGTAAAGTTTTTATACAGATCTTCTACTGTTGCTCAGGATGATTATACAGGTCTCAGCCGCCTGTTGTCCGGGATGACATTACACTTCCCAAGACACACCGCAATAAGGAGATCAACCTCTTAAGCACAAGGGTCGGCCTCTCACCGGTCTGCCATCTGCACTACCAGGCTCCCCCAAGGCTCGAGGTCTCACATCCATTACCACGCTCAAGGTTTTAAACCTTCCAACACGGCACACTTACAGGGGATGACAATAGGTTTGCCAATTACCTGACAGTTCTCGGGATGCCGACCCGGAGGAAAGGTTTTAAACCTTCACCGCCTCCTCGGAGTGCGTAGAGCTTTCAGCTGTTCCAGGCGAGCCTCGGCAGCTGCCTCTCGAGCTCGGGACTCCTTCTGCCATGCCTCCTGCAGCTCCTGCAGGTCCTGACTGTTCCGGCTCCAGGCGGACTCCGGGGACGACGACGCATCCCCTGAGGAAGCTGGACCTGGTTGTGGAGCCGAGGGTGCTCGACGGGGCTTCCGAGTGCGAGGCGCCGGGCGACCGAGGCCGCTCGGCTTAGGCGCCTGAGTCCTGGACCTTGGGAGTTCCGCGGGATGCTCCTCCTCCGATGAGGACGAGAGAGGAGCAAACCGGTTTGACCAGTTCCCACCAGGAGCTGCGGAACTCGGAGGTGCTGTGCCTGCCTTCCTGAGACCACCGTGCGACTTCCGGGTACGGTCGCCCCTTCTGACGGCCGTGACGACTGCCCTCCTTACCTCCCGGAGGTCCACTCCCCGGCGCACTATCTCTCCCGGTCTTCCGGCGTTGATGGCAAAGACGGAGAACCTACACCTCTCGAGGGAGTTGTGGGGGTCCTCGCGCTTTTGATGCATCAACCTCATAGACTCGGAGACTGCCTGCTGGTGGATCTCTAGGCGATAAACGCCGTCCTCGGAGAGCCCATGGTCCTCAAGCTGGAACCACATTATCCCTGACAGCAGGTGGCCCTTCCCCAGGCGCTTTAGGCCTCGCCGGATGTCTTTCCACAAAGACTCCTGGTCGGAATCCGAGCAAGAGCTGACACCGGATGAGGTTCCCGCCTTCCTTGCTGGGCGGCGGGCACTCGTCCCCTGGGACGAGTCCGAGCTGACTGGGGTCGTCCTGGGGAGTCGGCGCCACTCGTGGAGACACCTTTTGACCATCTGAGTCAGCCGGTGTCTTCGGGCTCCAACCCACCAGGTGCTCCTCTCCTTGGAGAGCGTCGTCTGCTGGTGCCATGCCATGAAGACGGCTCCAGCTTGACGTCTGCCCCTGCGCCACAGACCCTGTGTCTGGATGACATGCTGGCGCCATGCTGCGAAAGCAGACTCGACTCGGCGCCAACTGCCTCTGACGAACAGGCCCTGAAGTTGGGCGACCTGCTGGGTGACATCATTCCACGCTTGGAATGCCAGACGCTGGAGCTCGCGCTGATGCGCTGACCGGTCCGTTCTGGCCTTCCACGCGACCCAAGCAAGCCGCGCAGTTGCGCGCTGACGAGCTGGCAGGGCGACTCTTGCGCGTCGTTGCGCTGAGTCCAGCGTCCAGGTGCTCCATTGCCGGATGGCCAATGCGAGCATGGCTTGACGTTTCGCTCCTCGCCAAGCCGGATTGGGCCGGACGCGAGACTCGTGCCCCCGTGACTGGACGACGTCCAGCCGCTCTGGGCGCTGGACATCCTCAGACTCCTCTCCTGCAGGTGAGCTCCAGTCACCGGCTCGGTAAATCTCAAAGCGCCCTGGAGCACTGATGAGATTTCCTTGCTCGCCCCCCACGAGGGGATGGAGGGAAGACGCTGCCGGTCCCGACGTCGGTTCCTGACGGACGAACTTGTCGCTCGCACTCCTGCTGGACGCAGGGAGTGGGGAGAAGGGAGCTGCTGAGGGGTTCAACCCCTTAGCAGAGAGGTCCGAGTCCGACTCGGAGCTGGTGCCTGCCGCCGGCGCCGGAGCTTCGGGCGACGCGCGCTTCCGGCGCGCCGGCTGCCGTAGCGCCGAGCCCAAAGCGAGCTCGGACACCGGCTCAGACCCACTGACTCCTCGCTGGTGAGGGGGTTTTTGGTGGTGAGGCCTTGGGGGGCCCACCAGACAACCCTGGAGGGGCTCTCAGGGGGGTGCGCGCCGGTGTAGCCCCGAGGGCCTCACCGCCGTATTGGCGTGCAAGCGCACGCCGCACTCCCCCCCCTCTCTCACGGGAGCGCCAATTCCGGCTGTCCGATCTGCAAGCCGCACCCCAGAGCTCCGAAGAGCTCGGGCCGGCCGACAGACCCGCAGCGCGAGACCCCAACTGACCGGACCCCACGGCCGAGCCGGGGGCGGCGCCGGCCCGACCCCCTCCACGACGGCCCGACCGACTGACTTCTCCATCTGAATACATGGAAGTGGTATGCGTGCTATGCGCGAGATCTAATTAGCTAAATTGAATTAACCAACCGAAAAGCGGTTGGTGTGGCAACTAGCACCCGCTTCCAGGAATTTGCCACTTGTGCGCGGGCACAAGCAGTCACACCGGCCGAAGCGCGGAGATTCCCGAATAGGGGGGACTAGAAGGCCCAATTAAAGGTAGGCGAAATCTTGAAACAACTCCGAATTTCAGCAAAGGCCACGCAAAATTTGAAAAAATTGCGCAGCGCTTCCGCCGCGAAGGGTCGGATTTGCCGAAAAACGGAGCCGATTTGGATTTCCCGCACCTGCGAGTCCAAAATTACGGATATGCGTTATGCGCGTGCTATGCGTGCTAGGACTAAGGCAACGCTCGCTGGGCTAGATTCCTCCACACCAACGCGGCTCCAAGCGACCTGGAGCCCTCACACCCACACACCGCCGCGCAACAAGAACGAAAGCACAGGCATTCTCGATTTCGTAGTGCAAGGGAATTCGCTCTAGTCGCGCAAGGCAAGGCGGGTATGATCAGAATTTGCGCCAACAAGACAGGGAAGCAACGTGAAAACACGAACTAATTACCATTTTGTAGGAGTCTCCACTCTTGCTCTTCTCTTATTTACGGTTTCGGACTTATGCTATTCTACACTTATTAAACGACCGCACGAGGTATGATTACGCTTGGTCAACTATAAGACTTCGGTTTCGTAAATCTATATAGTTATGCTTTTGCTTTCATGTGTATGCTTTCAATACACAATATACAGCGGTTACGGTTCTTTACTTTTATGTTACAATTCTCAGTTCAGTTCTCATCTCCGAAACTGGTTACACTTAGAGTTCTTATGCATTCAGGAACTCTCTCCATAACTCAACTGTACTGAGTACTCCGTACAACAGGCTAGGCACCTCACATCAACATCATTCTGATCGGTCCTACTGTACTCCGTACTGAGTACTCTTGCGTTTTGTACTTAGCCGTTTTTCTTGCTCTTGTGCTTGCCTCCTAGCACAGTGAGCCTCTAGAGATCGTTGACAGCAACGTCGCGCCAAAAGTTTTGAAGCGGAAGAGGAAGTTCGTCGAGAAGGCGCCCAACCCACGCTTACTCGCGCCAAGGTGAAGTATTCCGTTCCGACATTGCTCGCATGCGTTGAACAAAGCCGCAATTGATTCCTTGCCTGCACAACCCAAGGCAAGACCTACGTATTAGCCGTAAATAGTACGAGTGAAACATATTTGTGTATTCTCGCAGTATCACAATGTTCGACGTCATGCTCGAGCTACAACCTCTCATATATGTCATCAATCTTTGTAGTGTGCAACGGTTCAAAAACCAGACGCGCGTGGCGCCCATGGCGAGCTGGGAGTGGCAATTCTGCTTTGGGGCGGTGTGCAACGCGTTAGGGGCGGCACTTGGCGCTTTCGACCTCCCTCATAACTATAGAGAGGGCACAGGCGTATTCTCGGGACGGGTACTCGACCGCAAGATCCCAGAGTACAAGAAGAGACTCTGGATCTTAGCGAGAGAGATACTACGCATGTTTGACCCAGGCTTTGCCGAGAACGAATGGTACGTCGGTCAGTTTGCCCGCCACGATAGTAGGGTGTGCAAGGGAAAGCTTGTAGAGCTACACACCGATCCTAACGACGCCACCCACGAGTACATCTTGACGCTAGGAGCGTACACAGGGGCAACACTCCGTTGCCACTACGAGAAAGATAAGTTTGCGGACTTCGATCCTTACTTTCACATTGTGCAGATCGATGGGCATCTCCCACATGAAGTAGTGGGAGACAATTTCACGGGCGTCCGTTTTAGTTGCATTTGGTACAAATGCTTTGACTCCTCGATCCCCGTACCAACACCCTTGTTTAGAACACCACGCTACGTTGATTGAGTGTAGATATTCTTACCTCTAGGCTTCGATTACATTCGCAACAATCTCATCTCACACCATTTTTTCCCGGTGTCCCCATCCGTGGGGTAATAAGTGTATAGTATCTTGTTGTGCTCATTGTGTGTAGATATCTGCCTTGCACAATTTAAGCAGAGCTTGGCATAGGGCACGCCATTCCAAACAAGTAATACCTCGGCTCCGTGCATATTGAAGTGTGAAGACCGTTCAACACGAGTCATACGACAAAATGAAATAGCTGTCTTCCGTAGGAGTTCGGGTGCGGGTAGGTTAGGTTGAAAGTTCTCGAGCCACCTTCTAACTTGATATGTTTGAACAGTATCCGGATAGGTAATGCGAGAACCCGTTATACGTTCCCTTTCGCAGTCACCGTGTTCCGTGCGAATACCAACTATCGACCCATACCGTGGGGTTAAAGTATCATACTGAATAACTAGATATTTGGCTTCGAAGCGCCATCTTGGAGTCTCCGCACGAGCTATGCCTTCCTTTAGAGTATCGTTGTATTCAGTAAGGGTAAGAGCCTTGCAATATACACGAGGTGACGTCTTATTGATGGTAATTTCCGTAAGTGGGTTATAATGATACTTACGAAGGCGTATATGATTCGGCTTTAAACATGTTACGCAGACACGTTTTCTTAAGTCAAAGCGGGTACTTCGAGGCATGTTTGAAAGAATGGAAGGAGGTGGGGGAAATTTTGGGAAATATCATTTTTGAAAGGCGGAAGAACTTTTGAGGCAGATCTCTAAATCAAAATTCAGAATTCAAATTTGTATTCTAGGATTGTCACTTTTCTATTCCAACCAAATTGTACACCCTTACACATACATATGTTTAATGCATATTTGAACCGGAATATCCCCCAAAAAGAATTCCGGAACTTTTGTGAAAATGGTCCTATCGGTAAGCAAGACCTTGAAATGCAGTCAAAATTCATGCAATGTTTCATATGCGTCAATCTGCAGACGAAACGAGTCTGGTATGGAAACCCTACGGTCCGCGTTCCTGGCGAGCCAATTCACTTTTTGGCCCCGCTCCAAGCAGAGCTTGTGCTTCTTACAACCCATTCTTGGAACGGTCAAAGTTTCACGGTATTTGGAAGACGTTCGGTTTGGCCTTAAACGAATAGTATCAGAGCATCCGAACTACCACAGAAAATTACAGAATCTTTTGAAATTCGGGAAAATCGCCGCTTCCGGAGGCTCTGACTTGTGAGAGTATGTAAGCAATTATGAACAGGATTGAACAACGCATGGCGAAGGCGGCATCGAATGCGTCAATTACTTGCGGTGAACGATCGATTGCGGGGGGACGGACAGCACCTGTGTGTTATATGTTGTTAGGGTGCGAGCGAGAACTGTACCACAACTCGGGAGGGGTGATTTGTGGTAGTAAGAGCTAGTACACTCTGTGCGTTCGCGAGCCAATACGCCAGACGAGTGGTCGATGATGCCGTGTGATAGAATGTCGCTGAACCTGATGATATGACGCGATTGTGACCATGCGACGAGCATGATATAATGTGCTGAATCAGGAGGATATCAAAGCACCGCACGAATAAGCCGATGCCAGATTATTCCCTGAAACAAATGGTGGGAAATCAACCATGTATGGTGATAGGGGCCAGTACAGAACTCGCTGGGGGCAAAACCAGGTTTTCGAAATGGATGTCACATCAGAATGTTATCTAATCAATCACTTCGAGTATCGGAGGATCTGGACACTATCACTCACAGTCCCACTTGACACCAGATGGCTGATCGAAACTGATCGTGGCAGCAACAGTCCGAGGACACTCGAATAGGAAAATCGGAATGGCAACGTCAGTCGCGTCCTAGGACCACTGAACCCGAAGGTAGTTCGAAGTGGGTTGAATCGACACATTTACCATTTAGAGAGCTAAACAATCTCTCTTGGGCGTTGTTTATATTCCTATTGAGATTACATTCACCCACTGTGGCTGTTAGTATCTAAGTAAATATAAAGTATTTGATATATTTGTCGTCCACCGACTGAGCTATTCCAATATAATCGTTGATCTACATGGGAATATCACCCCCAAACATGTTCCATCCAATCGCTCACTTCCAATAGACATGGTGAAGTCATCAGGCAAACACGCTTCATAAACAGAGGTGGGAAAATATTTTGTCCGTCCCATGACAAACATGTGCACATGCAATCACGCCTTGACCCAAAGTAGGTAACGCTAAGTCATTCACAAGGGACTCACAGGCAGCAATCTCGACGCCGGGATTATCATTTTCAGCCTCCGAAAAATGTTAATAACCAGCATCAAGAAAGTAAATATAGCAGCTGCTCATCAGCTCAAACCAACCCGCAGGGAAAACGTGCCTGTGGCATACCTTCTTGGAGTTGTCCAGGCCAATTTCCATACGTCAAATCATTCTATGGTCAGACGGGAGAGCATGGATTAGTAAAACCGAGGACAGAGAGGGCCCGCTGGAGACATTATCTCTGGAGTCTGGACGCGCTGCTCCCTTTAGGCAAGATCGCGAAACCCGTGCTTTCAGGTCGAAAGCTTCCGAATAAGTTTGGCGGGATGTGGTATGGATTGCAGATAAAACCGCAGGCGGGGATTTTCCAGGCGTGCACAATGGGCATGATATTGCGGGGAAGATAGTTGAGCCATTCTGGTTAACTCAGAGCAAAGCTGAGAATTCCACCACATTAGAAGTTTGAACGAATGGCAATCTAAAGATCCATCGAGATATTTTGAGCATCTATATATTATGGGTAATCTTTTGGGTTTTTTTTTCGACACCCGCACAATACAGTCCGTGCAGCTGCTTTCCCACTTTTAAGAACCCAAATACATGTCATTAATGCGACGTAGTCAGCTGGCATTTCACGGTAGTCATGCATGCCATCCGATCCCGATCACATGAAGCTACAAATCTGCGGCAAATACACTTTTGTCAACTTCACAGGGTGGAGGGATGGCATGCTTGACCTCATACATGACCATTTTGAAACCGATCAAGGGACGACTAATATGTATATATAAGCCATGATTGTATCCAGTTTCATAAGATTTAAAAAGCTAGGGCACAGGGCGGGGGTTGTTCTCAGATGCGGGCACAATTCCTTGTCACTTGGAGTGCATTGCATCATTCCAGCTAATGTGAAACAGCTGAATGGTGCACACTCAGTCAAACAGAGTTTCGTGGAGCGAGTTTGTCGTGAGACATTCAGTGGCTTATCCTCGCAGATGGTATTTTCTACAACAGCAGACCCTTGTCAAGCATACGCAGCAGTCGATGCTTGATCGATATTAGAGGGGACTGATAATATCATACATTCCTCACACTCACACATGTTCGCAGAAAGATTTTCTTCAAGAGTGAACCATCCTTGGCGTGCACAAGAGACGATGCATGATCGATGCTTGAGAGATATAACGACAAGGCGTATTCTGCTATGAGTGAGCTCTGTGCCGTGCTGAGTATTTTCCCGGATTGAATACTTACAGCATTGCACAGTATCCGTCGGTCTCCAACTGCAGGAATAAGACCATCCTGGCAGCTCTCAATGGCCCACCAAATTTTCAGTATCAAGCGCAGTTCCATTCTCAGCCCGAAGTGGATACCCAAGGGAACGGATAACCGATGAGCAAGGAGCTGTATCCAACACAACGTGTTGTTGCGCTTGTGGCATTTGGATCTTCCACTCATTCACAGATGAATTTTGCTCTGGTTCCTGCATTCCGGACACAATCCATCACAATCAAGCTGATATTCCGAGAGCCCACCTCCCCAACATTCACCAGCCCCCAAAATAATGCCCACAAATAGATATATTTGAAGCCATAAAGAGCGACTTCTTGCCACCTCATCAAATACTTATCTGCTGCATATCCCACTTCTAAAAATATTCTCAACATCTTTATCGGTGCATGATTACTACTTTCTATATGCATTCCATGAATGTCTATTCAAGTTTTAAGAGGTTTGATTTTCTTGTCAACAGGGTTTTAGCATTAGGACTCTGTGCCTTATGATTTCCTTGCATAATGCATATTACTCTTTGGTTCAAATTTGTCACATTAGAGAGGAACCATTTTGCAACGTAAGTACACTACATCTTTCGATGATGGCTTGGCCAAATGGCGAGTTTAAATCACCTTGCCCTATGGCTTCCATTTCAAAGCAGCCTGCACTTCGCTTGTGCCTTAGGCGCCACGGGCTTATTTATGTATCATGACTGCGATGCATCTGGCCGGCATCCAAAACAACATGGTATCTTTGCAACTGTCAAGTTTTAACGGTGTAGTCAGCATCTCGAGTTAGCTCCATGTACCCATCTCCAAGTATGAGACAAGAGTACGAATTGGACGAATGCGGGAGAGACTGAGACTTCGTGATAGTAATGGAATCCCGATGTATGAAGTAGGATCCCGAAGGATATGGGGGCTGGCAAACGCTGTTTGAAATTATCGTATTTCAACATGAGCTCTAGGGCTGGGTTTGGGCTTTAAGCACCAGACCCACAACGAAGCTCAGCCAAGTGCATCCCTTGCACTTCAGGTGATGACTGCTCTTACATCACAAGCACATGAACATCTCAGGCACAAGGGTTGCCAACACATGATTTTGAAAACGCCGATCACCTACGATGTGTTATTGGCTCGACAATAAGACAACATCATACAGGGGAACTCAAACCACGAAAGGAAAAGGCTCAGGGGAGAGCCAAACTCCCAACAGGTGTCAAAGAGTGTGCAGTTTTTTTTGTTTCTCCCCTTTCCCTTCTTTAAATTCAAATGAGCAGGAGATCATCAAAGAAGACCAGCTGCCCACAAGGAGTTGGTATTGAGCTATGGGGTTAGATTGAAATTAAAATTGTAGCGTTGTACTCTGATCTTTTAACACGTATTCAAGATGGGACTGCGTGACCAAGCTGAACTGCTTTTAGCTTAGTCCTACTGCTTGAGCTATGCAGTGCGGTAATCCGCTCTTACATGCAGAATTGCTCTAAGCCATTTGTTGAGGTTTCCGACCGTCCCATTCTAGTGATGACGCTTCCGTGAAGATATTAAACGAATTGTAACTGTGCCAAACATTTTTGGGGGCTTTTATTTTACTACCGACGACGCCTGCTACCTGGGTATGGTACAGCACCACACCAAAGAGGGGCCTTTGTGCCCTAAGACGACTGTGATGCGGAAACCTTGGACATCCTGGAAGAGATCTACAAGCTACGGAATGACAGTCTTGCTTTGAAGGAGACGGTAGCCCAAGGTGCAAACCACGGTGTAAACCTCATCGGCAAAAAGACCTTCATGAAGTTGGACGTGAGGGACGAAGACCTTACTGGAGAGAAGATGGACGAGCAGACAGATGACTTCAATACACAAGTTCTGTGGCACTGGATGGCAAAGCTTGGCGGGTCCATGCACAACGACTTGGAGTTCACGATGCAGGATTCAGTTCTGCCGGACTCATCAAAATGCAACCAAGGCCCGAAGGTAAGGAGGTCAGTGGAGTTATGTGTGCAGGAATGCAAGGAATGGCTGTCGGCAATGGACCACCACGATACTGCTATGCATCATCCCCTAACGAGTGAAGGTTGGCAATACAGTAGGCTTGTCGCAATTGTGCTTGTCAACAATCAACAGCTCCCATGAGGACTTTAACTTTCTTAGCCCGCGAAGGGGCAGCCCGGGTGATTAAGGAAATGGCCACCATCCATGCGTATCTGGCCTTGGAGAAGAATGCGGTTAACACACAACGGACGTGGCTGCCGGTGAGACACGTACGGTCAGCGCATGAGCTAGCTCTGGGGAGGTACAAGGATATGGACTTCCGGTGGATGGCTCCACAACAGTAACGAAGGACACTAGCCTACAGCATGGCTCACTTCTTCATCTCTGGCCAATGACAAATGAAGATTCAGGCAAAGCTGAAAGTATACTTTTTGACTGCAATGGATTATTAGCGGTTTTAGGAGCAGAATTTGTGACACCAGTGGCAGTAGAGATAGAATGGCACATGCTGATTTGAGACATAGCGTCGAAGTACAAATGACCCCAAATCGACACCAGCCGCAGCTCTGTTCCGTTTGCTTTCCCACCGTTCCCAACCCAGGGACCCTGTTTTTTTGTTATGGCATTCACGGATGCAAATGCACATTCACGGACTTTCCATTTTACCAAGACATTTGCAACCACAGCCGGCGGACCAAAAGAATTCAATGAATATGCAGTGTGCCCTTTGGCAAACAGAGTTGTGAGCACAAGTGGGATCTCAGCAGAACAACCATGGCAGTTGTTCGATAGTAGAATGGCTACCACTTGTCTCTCATCTATTAGCATCAACAAAATAAAATTCAAACTCACAGGATAACCTCAAGGTGGTAGTCCGAGTTCAGTATTTTCATGTTGGCACAGTAACTGATGGAGCGCGCAAGCATTGGGGCATGCAGGGCATACTTTACGCACCACAAGCGGAGCACCCATGCTCGGTTGAGCGGACAGGGCAGTGCGCTGTCGAAGCAGCTTTAAAAAAGACTCGTGCAGTTCGGCCTCGGGCCGCAACAGGAAACGGAATGTGCGGCGTAACTGCATCTCCGGCTGTGCTACGAGGTCTTCCAACCGTAGCCTGCCGCCCAGCGATTTTATCTTGCCTCGAGTAAGTTCTCCGCCAAGGCTGAAAAATGCGGCCAGCCAGTCAGTGGAGGTCCTAGGCACTACATCCTAAGGGTACCCCTTGGTACTGCATCTTGGGAGTGCCCCTAGGTACTACATCCTGGGGGCAGGGTGTACCTCAAGCAGCAAGGGGTGGGAGGGCTCCTCAAGTGGGCTGAGGGATACGTTACGTAGTAGAGTTGAGAGAGACGGGAGAACCTTAAGGTGGGGGCGGGGGGGTTTGCGGTAGGGCATGTTGAACCTCAATTAGCAGGGCGAGGGAAAGGGTACCTAAAGTAGCAAGGAGTACGGCAGGGTGTACCTGATGTGCAGGGTGGTTGGGGTGTTCTCAGATCGTGGGAGAAGGGTAGGGTGTACCTGATGAAGCAGGCCAAGGTGACCAGTGGTGGGTACATCACTTATTAGGGGCGTAGCAGAGAACCTGACGTAGGAGGGGAATATTCATCTAGTGGATGGGAAGGGTTTTGCCTCATATAGCAGGGGAGGGGTCAGGATGTACCTGAAGCAAGGGGATCAGCTGGGTGTATCCCAATCGCACAAAGGGTGGTGGGCAATTGTATCTCGTCTTGGGTGAAGGAAATGTAACTCAAACAATGAGCGCTAGCGGTCCTAAGAAGCTTAACACCCAAGGTAGTGGGTTGCAACCCTAAGCTGGGAAGGGCGGATACCTCAAGTGGTGGGAGTGGGCTGAGAGATTGTATGATAAGTACTGGGGATGAGGGATGAGGGATGAGGAAAGAAGTGAGGGATGACCAAATAAGTGCAGGTGGGTCGGGGCATACCTCAACTTGCTAGTGATTGTTCCTCGAGTGGAGGTATGGACAACATGCATCTTGAGTAGTGCAAGGAGTGATGAGTTATTCAGGATTTGGAGCATATTTCAAGCAGTGGGAAAGGAGGAGTGCGATAAACCTCAAGTAGTAGTTATCGAGGTGGGACATGGCCTCATCCTCCTGCAATTTTATGGCCATGGTACTGCAAACACCCTGCAGCTACCACCACCAGAGCATCATCATTGCGTAATCTTATTGCGAATCTCAGGCCGCGTTCTATTAGCTGCGCCCAAGGTCATGCTCTGCATCAAACAGCACACGGCTCTCAATGGTAATCCATCTCTCCTCATCCTGTGGAACATGTCCAGTTTGCAAGGCTGCATCGGCACTTGGGAAATGAAGCCAACACTGAATGTTTGCAACATCGCCAGGTCAGGTGTCAATGCGACAGGTGATCCACAAGACAGAGGGATCGTCGTCTTCATGACAAGGCTTGCATCTCACCCGCGCGCAGCCAGTGATATTGGAGGGATCACAGATCTTCTTCTGGTGTAGCCTCGACCAGATGACCCCCCTGCAGACGAAGCCCAGCTAACTTTTCCAATTTACGGAACCCTGTAACTGCCCGTATCTTACATTGTCTACACTCCCTACCTATACTTCGACGGTTTTTTGGGCCCCATTGCCACATGGAGTGCTCGCTACTCGAGTGTACTTTGGCCGATGCCTCATCCCATGGCCAGGGCCGGGCTACCTTGGCTATTACATAGCGGGGTTGCGCAAAAAGTGAGTAAGAGGGGCGCCGAGTGTGAGAGAGCGGCGTAAGAGCAGGGCGGCTACGAGATTCTTAAGTGAAAGCACCTTGGATCGCGCACCAAGTGCACCACCTTGATGCTGGAGTTCACGATTGACTCGGGCACTCCAGCGGCCATGCGCACAACCTTGGCCACCCTGTACCAGGCAGCCACCATGCTCTAAGTCAGCATCAAAGGAGCAGGAGCAAGGACGCAGGCACGGCCCGAGGGCAGTGTAAACGCAGCTATAGTTCTCCTACAACTCCTGCCGCAAACCAAACAACGCAAGCTGCAAGCTGCAGGGAGCAGGCAACAGCAATGTTGCTGGTGTGGCGAGCAGCAGCAACGAGCAGTGGCAAGCGGCAACAACAACAGTAAGAAGCAACCACAGGCAACAACGGCAAGCGCTAGGAAGGAAGTGACAAGCAAGAAACAACCGCATGCTTCAAGCAACAGCAAGCTACGTGTAGCAAGAAGAAGGTTGCAGTCACGAAGGCAAGAAGCAGCACACAAGCAAGAAGCAGAACAGGTCAGCAAGCAACATGCAGCAACATGCAAATTGTAATAAGCATAGCAGTAGTAGTGTTTGGCATCCGCGAATATCAAAGAATCTACAGCTTGCAAGCAACGCATCACTGGCTGAATGGAAGTCTCTTGGTAGAGGCCGTAGGTGGTGCGTGTTTAATGCGCCTCTGGAGGTTCATTTGTGAGGGATGAAATAACAAGAGGGCAGCACAGATGGCCGGGCGCTGCTCGTCGGAGTTGAAGTGATGTGAGGGCTGCATGCATGCTCTGCTGCTCCTCTCCCTTTTGGGGGCCAAAATAGTGTGATTGGCAGAGGCATGTTTCCGTTGCCCTCCCTTGTGGGGTTGATTCAATGTGAGATCTGCGCACTTTCTCGGGTGTGGTTTGCCCTGCTAGGGATTGGGAGCAAAATTGCGTTATGGTTATCTTGATGGCGGGCAGCTTGAAGCATTGCGCATCTGCTGGTTGAACTACGAGTACCCTACTTTGGTTGACTGGAGTCAATGATTGGGAATGGTGGCGACTGGTACGCCGAGGGCCAACAAACGATATCTGTCTCGGGTATGCACAAAGATCGGCCACCAGCAAAGCATACTGGACTACTGTGCAAACTCATGGTCCATTGACTTCTTGCCAGGCACACTTGTCTACGGCAAACTTGTCATATTCATAAATTTTGCTTACACAACATTGCAGTACTTCTTCCCGCGTTGTCACCTCGACCTGCTGCTTCTCTTGATGCAACGGCTGGGGTTGATGTGCCACTGTTATAACAACGGCAGAAAATGCCAAGTTCAACAAAAATCTTATTGCTTGCTCACTTCCCCCGTTCCCCTAACATGCCTCAGGGCAGCAAGTCACTTCGTAGCGAGCTCCCTGCAGCTTTATCTCCGAAACCACAGGAGCTTCCAAAAAATAATCATGTTAAGTACTACAAGCTGCATGGTCACCGCTCATATGTTAACAAGCTGTGCCAATCGATGCCCAAGTGCTATTAAACCGCCCACCGCACCCTCCAATGCTTTTGGGACCTCGCTCATTTGGAAGGAATAGGAAGGAATACCAATAATGAACGCTGGTCCAAAGCTGTTGAAGATCACCAAGTAAAGCCAGGAAAGCCGAGACTCCCCCACACGCCCAACTAGCCTAAGCCAATCTGCAAAGTGGAGGACAACAAGAGACACCTGTTGGGCATGCTTATGTGAGCTGTTGCAATCACTCAACTTCTTGAATTGTTCACCTTTGGCACAAGCGGGGATATACTTCTCCGCTCCTCTTGCCCCCTCAATCTCCCCCATCGCCTCTGCCACCGTCTGCATGGCCGCCCATAAACATTGGACACATGGCTACTCTCAGCCGCAAGGTCCTCCACTCTCACTATCACCGTCAGAAATAGCTGCCACGTGTCCTCCCATATTTGCACAAATCCGCCCAGCCCGCGCTGCTCACCCTCACTGTCTGGTGCAAGCCCACCCCATACGGGAGGACATCCAACTCGAAAGCATGCCAGGCCAATCCATCCCCGGGCAGCAAATCCCGGAACGCCTCTCGAGTCTGCATGTCTTGCTCCTCTGCCACCTTCTGCATCATCTCCGGTGGCACATCCCGCAGCCAAAACCCACAGCCTCGGGTGTGTACAGAAGCGTAACAGAAGCCCCTAAGCTTATGCGAGCCCGAGCTTGTTGCAAGATGCACCACCTTCTTCAGCATCTCCGTCATGACCGCAACGGTCTTCCTCATAGGCATTCTCAAGATGCCAATTTAGTCCAACTCCCCTCTCACAGCCGGCATCCCCACTTGGAAGCAGCTGGCATCCCCACTCGGGAGCAGCTGGCGTCCCTCTCGGACAAGAAGCCACCGACATCACCGGCTGAATGTTAAGGCCAATTGCCACCGCATCCATGTAGGTAACATATGCAGCCACCGAGCTTGGCACGGGCCAATCCAGCTCCGTCGCTCCCTTCAGGAGTCGGGCAGAAGAACCTCACCAACCCAGAAGAGAGGGTGAGGGGACAGAAGGGGGACTGGCGCGTAGCGGGTACCGACATGGAGGAGTGACAGTGGATCGCCCATGGAGTGGCCATGAACTGGCTGCACAGGCCTCCGGCGTTATATGACCACGTCACTCCTCTCCTGGATCTAGCGGAGACCTGCAAGCCGGGCTGCAAAAAGAGGCCAAGCGACACCCGTACACTGGTGCCTGGATGAACGCGGCAAGAAACGAATAAAGGGAAGTGCTTCTCACGCATTTTTCTGGTGCCGAAAGCAGGCTCTAACCCATGGAGGATTGTGCACCACTCTTGATGGCTAAACAACTTCAGCCGCAAGCCACAATGCAAGATGGAGAAATTGAAAAAACTGCAACGTCTGACGCAAAAATATGACGCAAAAAAGTGACTGGTGTTTGAATTTTCACTCGGAAGACAGGTTCCACTGCATGAGGATCGAACCAGAGCACAGTCGAAAATTTGTGCAGTTTCCAGACATCAAAACATCGTGCAGGGGACGTTGCACTAGTGTAGCACCCTTCCCTTTGGCTTGCTTGCCGAGGATCGTTGTGAAGGGTCATGAACGTGCTGGTGGAATGTCTATGAGCTCCTCAAGCCAACCAAAAACGTGCACAAGTTAGGTGACTGAGATCCGGTCAAACCGCATGACGGCGATGGAAAGTGAGATGCCAACCTGGCAAACACGTGCAAGATGGGGCAAGACCTCGCAGAGTGAGAGCCCTCTACCATGCATGGACAATTTCTTGGTACTGGCGAGAGGCGAGGAGGAGGAATATGAGCTACGAGAGTGCATGGAGCGCACGCTGGGACGTCTGGCCCTCAGAGGAAAAGTCAAAAAGGGCGAGTGGGATCCGGTGCAGATCATCAAGCATCTTGGCTCTGACGGACGGCGAGTTCTGAGTGATGGAGGCAAAGATGCAGATAAATACTACGGAGCTGATATGCGAAGCTCCCCGAGAGTGATGCTGGCTGCGAGTACACAAGCTTGCCGCCTTTAATGCCCAGTCCGTGTACTGTACCTAGCAGTGCCGGAAGTCAGGCTGTACCTACAGGAGCCTGACTTCATGTTTGCCGGCAAGTGCAGCTGGTGGGCGAAGGTGAAGCGCATCCTACAAGACTGAAGCAATCTTGAGTGGTGGAGGCATCTGCCAACTCAATGCCCTCTTCAGCTTGCTCCAAGTTCTTGTGAAGCAGCATGCCACTCAAGGAATTTTCTGCTGCTGATCCTATGACACCTTTAAACCCAAGTTCGCCCCACCCAGCTCTAGCAGGGCTGCCCGCAACCTCACATATCCACCAAGTCTGCTTCAACCGGCGTCAAGGGCTCCTCCTTCTCTGCTAAAATATATGCCAAGCTCTGAGCTTACAATTCCAGTTTGATCGGTGTCAGCTATCAGCTCACCCTTGGAGTACAATTGTCGAGGGCCTAAATATACAGCTGGATCTAGGAGAACTTAGTCTTCAATGTGGCCCGCAAGAATTCCACGGGTAATATTATTCTGTTCAAATTGGAGTGCAACAGAATTTTTGTGGTTTCAGACTTTCAGAATCCGTGACTCCTGCTGCAGTAGAGCCGAATGACACATGTAGCTCCGTGACACAAACAGGATGTACAAGTAGCCACGAAGCGACACGCCTGTTCAGCTCTGTTCCTTTTGCTCTTGCAAACAGGAACTTCACGGGTACCTACGGTACTCTGTGAGGCACACTGCAAATCCGATTTTGTAAGATTTTCTTCACCTGTTTCACCTGTAAACAGTAGAGTAGGTAGTGACAAGACCACTAGGTTGTACGACGGCAATCGAACGACGACGGGAGATCTAACAGCGAAGTTGCGGGGACGGCGTTACGACTGCAAACGACGGCTTCACATCGGCTACGGTAGTACGATTGACTCCACTGTGACTCCTTTGAGGGAGAAGAATGGCTGGAAGTGCGAAGGGCAAGTCTCCAGAGGATTTCCCTCCCCTCCCGGGGAAGCCAGACATCGGGCAGGCTTCCCCTTCCCCGGCAGCACAGTCCACTCAGGACGTGCTGATGCAACAAATTCTGATCATGCAAAAGCAGCAAGGGGCGCTGCTTGAAATGCAGAGGCAGCAGGCTGAGGAGCATCGCCTGCTGCGTGATGAGCTTCAACGACAAGCACAAATCAACGTGGAGTTGGAGGCGAAGGTGGCAGCGAAGCCTGGGACTTCTGACCCGGACACCGTAGCCAAGACCGCCGAGCAACTTCTGGAGAGAAGGAGGAAGTTGGCGTACGTGCCAGCAACCTCAATCAACCCGTTCCCGCCGCGGCCGGCTACGCTGACATCGAGAATGCCTCAGTTGTACGACCTGCACGGCAACAAGACGTACGACACTCTCTCCAAGAAGTCCAACTCCTCAATGAAGTACGAGTGCCTGGTTCTGGCTCCGGCACTGTCTTATTTGCACGACGTGGTGTGCGAATGCAACGACACGTTGGACGTGAACGAGGACTGCGATTTGTCGAACAGCGAGTGGCAGAAACGTTTCCACGCAGTTACCAACTCCGTGCACGGCGTGTACGCGATGCTGTGCAACAAGTGGACGATGCTGGAACTGCGCGGGCAGCTGGAGCAGGAGCCTGGATCTTCACAGCGGGGAGGATCGGACGCTCTATGTGCTAAACTGCAGTTCGTGGAGGACAGAGTCTACCAGGCAGCAGACGGCGTGGTGGCAGACGAGGTGTTGCAGCAGTGGCTGAACGACTTCGACAAGAACCGCGGCAAGGCGATGCTGAGCCTTACGTCAAAAAATGCAGCGAACGCGGAAACGCGGGTTGTGAAAGATCCACGGGACCGGGACCGCTGGAAGGAGCGTAAGAAGTACGAGGAGAAGGACGGTAAGAAGCCTACCGAAAAAGGCGGCAAGGGCCGGGGCGGAAAGCCCGCGGCCGATGTGTGATGTGCGTGCCGCCACCCCGTCCAGCGCAACAGCCCTCTCCGGGCGCTGGGCGGGGAAAACTCACCGTGCAACAGCAGGTGAGACAGCGGAGGGGAGCATGGCGCGCGGCGGGCGCCAGTTCCGAGGTGATGCAATGGATTACTCACGGGGTGAAGTTGAGGTGGAAGCGCGGGCCTCCGCCTCCGTTCGACCACGGGGTGTCACTGAGGGATGCTACGCGGCAGCAGCAGGTGTGGCTGGACGCGGAGAAGGAAAGGCTGCTACAGAACGGTGCCTGGACGAGAGCGACGAGAAGATCTCATGTTTCTCGCGCTTTTTTAGTGCCGAAACCGGGTACGAACAAGTGGAGACTGGTGGTGGACTTCCGATGGCTGAACCAGTGGTGTGTGAAGAATCGCGTGAAGATGGAGACGCTGAAGAAACTAAGGAGACTGGCGAAACCGGGCGACTGGTGCTTCAGCTTCGACCTCCAGGACGGTTTTCATGCGCTGGGGATCCACCCGGACTTTCAACGCTTCATGCAGTTCGACCTGCAAGGGGACCTGCTTCAATGTTCAGCGGTGCCGTTCGGGTGGAACGACGCTCCGAGGGTGTTCTGCAAGTTCGTACGCGTGATGGTGGAAGCTCTACGTACTCCACAGGCAGCGGAAGATCGCAGAGAAATCAGGAGGCTGCGGGACGGTTCCGCAGTACGACAGCGATGGTCAGTCCGTCGCACGGCAGGTGGTGCTAGCGAGGACGCGAACCGTCACAGCGGAATGCGATTACTACCGTACATGGACGATTTTCTGGTGCTGGTCGACTCTCAGCGAGAAGGCTTTCTGCGTCGAGAAAAAGTTCAACTGGTGCTTCATCGACTGGGCCTACGGCGGAACGAGAAGAAAGGCCAATGGGAGCCTACACAGGTGGTGGAGCACCTCGGGCTGGAGGTGGACCTGAAGCTGGGACAATTCCGTGTAACAGAACGACGGGTACACAAAATCCACACCAGGGCGAAGGAGATCCTGTGCGACGCAGCGAGAAATCGGAGGTGGATTCTCGCCAAGAGACTGGCTTCCTTCACGGTACTCTGCCAATCCGTGTACTTGGCAGTACCAGCGGCGCGGCTCTACCTAAGGGAGCTCTACTTCGTGCTGGCAGAGAAACGCAGCTGGGGAGCAAAGGTAAAGATCTCGCGTGCAGCTCGGGGGGACTTAGAATGGTGGTCCAGGCTGCCTGTGATGAGCAGGTGGAACGGGTGCAAGATCTGGAGATCCCCGACGAGAGCGAAGGTGCACACAATCTCTTCGATGACGGCCTGGGGAGGAGTGCTGAACCTGAAGTTCCCCGCGAGAGGTTTCTGGCCAGACGAGATGCGCAACTGGCACATCACACACCTGGAGCTGGAGGCCGTGTACAAGACCGTACAGGCGTTCCTGAAGGAGCTCGAGGGCAAGGTCGTACGGCTCTACTGCGACAACCAGGCGGTGGTGGCAATGCTCTCGCTCTTCACCTCCAGAAACCCGGACCTGATGAGGAGAATGAGGAGGCTCTGGCTGCTGCTGGATCTGCACGACATCGAGTTGCACGCTCGTTACATCCGCAGCGAGGCCAACGTGTGGGCCGACAACCTTTCGCGCTGCGAGGACTTGGACGACTGGCGACTCAATCGGGCCTGGTTTGTGTGGGCCAACAAGCAGTGGGGCCCCTAAACAGTCGACCGGTTCGCTTCCGAGATCTCCGCGCAGCTTCCTCGGTACTACGCTGCGTGGAAGGACCCGAGGTGCGAAGGTGTGGACTCTCTGACGTACGACTGGCGGGGGGAGAACAATTGGGTGAACCCCCCGTGGGCGCTGCTGGACGAGGTGGCGCACAAGCTGCGGGAGGAGGGGGCCGCTGCTACGGTGGTGGCTCCGTACTGGCCGGGACAGTCCTGGTTCAGGGAGCTGGAGGCCCTGGCCACCGAGGTGGTGATCATGCCGCGGCGCAGGGACCTGTTCACTCCGAGCAGGCTGGGAGGGTCCGAGCTGCTCGGGCCCTCAAAGTGGGATTGTGTGATGTTCTTCATCGAGGCGCGCCCGTGAGTTACTACGCTGCTGAAGTACGAAGGAGCTCTGCTACGAGTACGACAGCGGGCAAGGTGACCGTGGGCTCTAAAATCGAGGTGTTCTGGAAGGACGATGACTGCTTCTACCCGGGTGTGGTGAAGGAGTTCAACGAGGACGGGAAGGCGCACGTGCTGTACGACGACGGCGACGAGGAGACACTGGACTTGTCCGAGGAGAACTTCAAAATCATCAACAGCGTGTCGGAGCTGACGGACGAGGCAACGGACGCGGACGGCGAGAACATCGAGAACAGCGGAGGCGACTACGAGGAGAACAAGCGCGGTGGTGCTGTACAAAACTTCCTCACGCGCTCACTCTGTGAGCGGTGGAGGAGTGAGTTGGGACCTTCCCGGCTCACGGAACTGGCAGTGACAATGCAGAGAAAAGCACTGTTGGACACGACGATGAGCAACTACGGACCGAAGGCGCGGCGCTTCATTTTATTTTGTGAGCAGCACCAACGGCCGTGGCTGCCAGCATCGGAGGCGACGGTGTTGTTGTACATCGCCTCTCTGTTGAAGGACGGGGGCATCAAGTCGGCCTCCTTGCAGCCGTACCTGTCTGCCATCAACAACTACCACGAGGACCTGCGGTTTCCTGGACCAGCGAAGGGTCGTTCTGTGACCCGAGCTGTGAAAGGGATGGCGACCATCCAGGCGGAGCTGGCAGTGCAGGAGGAGAACATCGAGACCCAGCGGACTTGGCTGCCGGCGGCACACGTACGACGTGTGCACGAAGCAGCGCTGAAGTTGACTCCGAGATCTCCTGAGGAGCTGCGGCTACTGCGAGCCTTCGCCTACGTGGTTGTTGCCTTCGTGACCTTCGGCAGACCGGACACGGGGACTTCGTTGTCACGGCAGCACGTTCATTGTGGCGACAGTGAGTTCTCGGTGGTGCTGCTAAAAGAGAAAGGACGGCGGCATCACCTGGTGAAGAGACGCCTGTGCATCCCCTGGAAGGGGGTGGCTCTTTTGAAGGAGCTGATCGAGCACTGGGAGTTCCACCGTGACACGGCTTGGAACAGTTCTGAGAAGACTCAACCTGACGCCTACTGGCTGCTACCCGAGGACCCGAAGAACTTCAAGGCTTCAGTGGCAAATGACTGGATTGGTCTGGCTCTCAGCGAGCTGGACTGCAGACCTCCGGAAGGAGGTCACTTTTCTGCACACAGCACCCGGAAGGGTGCCACGACGTGTGCTCGAGCTGTGGGTGTTGCAATGGAGAAAGTGTGCTTCTTCGGAGGCTGGTCACAGTTCTCTTCGGCAGTGCAGCACTACATCGACCCGACAGCTCTGAGGGACACAGACATGGACTACTACTTCGCTTGGTTAACATGGTCACAGTGACAAAGATCAGATTTCTTTTGTGTGCCTCACAGTTTCATCTTTGGTTTCATGGCAAATGAGGATTCGAGCAAAAGAGAAATGTTCAAATTGGAGTGCAACAGAATTTTTGTGGTTTCAGACTTTCAGAATCCGTGACTCCTACTGCAGTAGAGCCGAATGACACATGTAGCTCCGTGACACAAACAGGATGTACAAGTAGCCACGAAGCGACACGCCTGTTCAGCTCTGTTCCTTTTGCTCTTCCCACCGCTCCCGACCCAGAGGACTCTTTCCTTTTGGTGACGTGCACATACAGTCTGGAAATCTCATCAAAACTAGAATTTAGAAAGCATTCAAAAAAGCACTTTATGCATTTTAAACACTTTACAAAATCATTTTAATGAAATGTATTGCAGTGCCTGCCTTTGGCAAATGAGGATTCCAGCAAAAGAGAAACGTGATTTTTTGTTGCAAAGTCCATTAACAACTTCACCTGTGAAGTCGTGAACAACTTCAAGAGCTGAGTCTGTGTCCATCTGGAATCTCTTGTACACTTGTCAAAATCTTGGCTACTCTATACTAATCAAATCTATATTTGCTGTTCGTCCATCATCCGAGGAAAAGTTTGATCGGTGCATTCTTGAAACCACTAACATTCTGTGGGCAGTTAAAACATAATAAACGATTAACATAATAAATGTGATGCAGTTGTATCTCGTAAACGTAGCATGCACTTATGAATATTGCTCTCCCTTGTGATGCAAGATATCATGAGGGTCACCCACATGCTTTCTTTGAAGGTGAACTATGTTTGCATTGAGTGGTTACATCCTTTGCAAGGGTGTGTACCTGTGTTTTGAGAGGCAAGCGCTTCGCATCCTCTGCGCCAAAACTCCTTTAGCAAGCCCAAATCGCGCATGGATGGAAGGGTTGTATCTTTTGAACCAAGGGTCTTTCGCCACCCGCATGAAACTGGTGCCTGCATGTTTGCCAACAGTGCACTCACTGCACTTCACAAAGACAACAAACCTGTATAGCATATATATATATAACATACATAGCATCTACACATATAAGACAAAATAACGATATATGATGCTATTAATTTTGAGGGAATTTAGATGACCAGTTCAGTTGCGATGTCCAGCCTTATTTTCAAGCGAGATGCAGCAACCACTTCACCACTACTCGATATGCTATTTTCAATCTATCATCTTTCTTTTCGGTGAATGTCTTATACTTTCAGATGTCCATCGCAACACAACACACAGATTCTAACTTGGGTAAGGTGGCAAGTACCACAGAATGGAGCTGAGTCCATGTTCGTTTGGAATCCTACTTGTACATTTGTCAAGGTGCCGGCTCCACTCGGACAGTTCGAACCGATACTATCAATGGCGATGGCTCAAATCAATCAGTGGTAAGTTTTGAAACCACTAAAATTCCGCAGGTTCCAACTTAAACATATTTCTGGTACACTCGATCGCAATGCCATCTCACCGAGTCCGCACGTTGCCTGAACAATGTTCCAACACAAACGGTGCAAAGCATGAGGCCCAACGACAAAAGCCAGCCTACCATCATTCCAGCGGATGTGAGAAGCATTCAGGAACAAGGCGGGTTCGTGACCAGACATCACCGACGCACACATATCTCAAACCAAATGCAATGCAATATGGATGGATGGACGGAAGTACTAATCACTGCCACACATACATTTGTGAGATTGCAATTTTTTTCGCAACCTCCGAATGTTGATCTCTGGGTGGTCTGGAGTAAGCAGATCCTAGTGGCTAGACCCCTCGGTGGCTCATAGTATGATGAACCAATGGTCTGAAAATGCAAGTTGCATCAAAGCAAAAACAGAATCGACCAGGCTTCTGTGGCTATATGGTGCCAAAGGAATCGGTCCAAGGATAAATCACACAAATACATTGAACGGTATGAAGCCCACCATCATCCCATTGGAAGTGAGAAGCTTTCGGGAGCAAGGCGGGACGTGACAAGATACCACACGGAACGGGATGAGATCCGCCGACAAAAGCCAACCCACCATCATCCAAGTGGAGTGAGAAGCATTTAGGTAGAGGGCGGGGGCGGGGCAAGCTACCATTTTTTTCGACACATCCCAAACCAAGTTTAAAGCAAACCCATCACAAACACGAATCACAACCGAAAATGTGGGCTAGCTGGGAGCTCATCCAGCTTTGCACCGCAGTTTGTCACGGAAATATTCCAATCCGGTGCTTTGACCCAGGCAAGCTAAAGGTTTCAAACCTAAACTGGGGATCCCCAGCTGCGGCGCACGCCCCACCAAGGTCTCCCCTACTCGCTCTGGGCACCCAAAATTTTTGCCATCTGTCGCCGGCATGGATGTCTGATGGGAAAATAACCAAACACGGACACCTAAGTGCTCGTATCCAGTGAACGAAAAGAACAAGTGCGGGCAGCGAAGTGCTCCCCGCAGAATCAAGGGAAGACAAGATACCACACACTGAACGGCATGAGATCGGCCAGCAAAAGCCTGCCCACCATCATCCCAGTGGATGTGAGAAGCAAATCAAGAGCCGTGACAAGATACCACCAACTCATACATATTCCCAACCCAGATGCAAAGCAGCATGTAAAGATGATACGATGTGACCGATCATCGCCCAACAATAGTTGGTCCCAGGGTTACGGAGTAAGCGGATCCTGCTGGCATGCCCCCTATTGGCTCACGGTCGATGGATGGGACCCGTTGGTCCATGGTTATGCCATGAATGCAGTCACACCACATAGCATGGACACCCCATGTCAAGAAATGAAAACATGCGGGCACCTATGTGCTCCCCACAAAAATCAAGGGAAAACACAAAAGGTGGACTTCACCAACCTTTTCCTCTCCTTGTAGCAAAGGCAGACGAATCCACCGAGCTCTCCAAGAGGCAGTGCCCGCCAGAATGGCACTACAGGGACAACCGCCTCCCAAAACCCACTTCCATCCGGCGGCCGTCCCCGTTCACAGCGATGCGCCAGTACCCCGCATCAAGGTCAAAGAACACAAGCCCCCCGGCACGTGTAATAACCATGAGCACTGAACACGGAGAGGGAGATAACACACACACTGAACGGCATGAGATCGGCCAGCAAAAGCCTGCCCACCATCATCCCAATGGATGTGAGAAGCAAATCAAGAGCAGGGCGAGGCCGTGACAAGATACCACCAACTCATGCATATTCCCAACCCAGATGCAAAGCACCATGTAAAGATGATACGATGTGACCGATCATCGCCCAACAATAGTTGGTCCTAGGGTTACGGAGTAAGCGGATCCTGCTGGCATGCCCCCCAGTGGCTCACGGTCGATGAATGGGACCCGTTGGTCCATGGTTGTGCCATGAATGCAGTCACACCACACAACATGTACACCCCATGTAAAAAAACGAAAACACGCATACACACACACCCTCTCGCCCACCCCCCTTTTGTTTCTTTTTTCTCTTCTTCCTTCGTGCTTTGTTTCTTTTTTCTTCATCACTGGGGGGTGGGCTTTGGTTGCGGGTGGCTCCTAGCCCCCTCCACTACGGACTCCCGATTCGGCACTAGGCCGGATCTCCATTATTTATTATTCATTATTCATTATTTATTATTGATTATTGATGATTTATTACTATTGTTGCTTGCTTTTTCTTTGCCTCTCGGGTGATTTTTCAATAGATTCCTTCCTCCCACTTCCCCTCCCCCACTCTCTTACTCACGTGTCATCCGCGGGATCGTGTGCATTTTCTCGATCGCTTCCTTTGCCGATCACATCTCCTCTCCCCGCGTCCAGCCTGCTCCCGTATTTCATATTCCTTGCCTCTCCTCGTCAGTGCATTCTCTGCTTTACATCCTCCTTTGCCTTCGCTGTAACTATGTAGCATTTCTAGTTCCCAGTTATTCTGCCTTTTGATCCCTCTGCTCTCCCGTGCTTCCGTTCCACCTCGACGCCGCGCCCTCACACTCCGACGCTCCGACGCGCCTAGCTTGTGCTCCTGCCTGCCTGCTTCGTGCCTGCCCCCTACGCTTCGACGGTACGCTCTCCATTCCCTCCTCCCCTCTCACACACACTGACACTGCATGCACCCTAAGCATACGGACCGGCATGTAGGGCACCGGGAGTCACAACCCACAGTGCCACTGGGCCCGGGCAGCATGCACTCCTTCTTCCCCTTATTCTCCCTGCCTGATTCTCTTTACCCTACTCTCCCTGCTTGGTCCGTCATGTCTCTTGCTCGATCCGTCATAGTCGTTCGGTTTAGAGCTTGGCCTTATGTCCGGGGAGCCTAGTGTGAGTGGAGAAACCTTGGTGATCACGTACACCGTGCCTTGGTTTCTCTTGTGATTCTCTCTGGCTTTCACTCGTCTAGGTCCGAGCACCCCTGCTGGAGCCTCCGATCCCAGCACACAATTCACGGGGACGCACGGTGCAGTGTCGAGCGTCAGAATCGACTTCCCCAACCGGCTTTGGGCTTAGGGTCGCTGTCGTTCCCTCGCTCCTTCCTTCCTTAAACTCCTCACCCTGCTTGATCCTATTCTCTCTCTTCCCCTTCTCCCTGTTTTTGATATTTGATCCTTGGGTTTAGTTCATTGATCTTTGTGCTAGGTTAGGTGGGCGAGAGTCTCCTCCTCCCTCTCTCGGCTTAGTCAAGGAGATATGGCTCAGGCAGCTCGGAGGTCAGAGGTGAACGGGCTTCCAGGCATAGCATCAGTGCGCAGGAACTGCAGATGGAGAGGCGCTTGAGTGGCCCAGTGAGGCTTAGGGGGTCCCGTTCTTCGCTACTGAGCTCAGGAAAATCCGGACAAGCGTCCCGAAGTGTGTGCTGAATCTTTTGATCCCTGTGTGGGTACATAGCGCAACCGATCTTCAACGGCTACTTGGTGCCAAAAGAATCGGTCCAAGAATAAGGCACGCTCTCAAGATACCGATGGGGAGAAGCAGCAAGGCCACGAACAACAAGTAGGAGAGTTGGAGCGGTGGAGGACGTCACATAGGGGGCCAGTCCTTGCGGTGGAGACGCGCATCCAGATCTTTTGGCCTGGCCAGGCCCTGCTGGGGCAGAGGGCTTGGTTCCCGGGCGTGGTGAGCCGCGTGGGGGACTCTTGTGTCTTAATTGAGTATGATGACGGTGATCCATCCAACTGGTGGTGAGGTAGTGTACTTGGAGAGCGATAGCTCTTAAGTTGTTGGTGGCGGGTGGGGTCAGAGGTTTGGGGGGCTGGAGGAGGGGGCACACAGCGGGGAGGGGGTAGCAGACGAGGTAGGGGAGAGCAACGAGCGGGAATAGCGGTTTGCCCAGTGTCCGGGTGTGCAGTGGGGTGCCTGACGAGCAAACTTCGGCCTTAGAGCACTTCCGGCGCAGCCATCCTGATGCATCGGGGCGCTTGCTGTCTACGGCAGGATTGACCCGGTGCCCTGAGGCAAGGTGTGGGGTTACTCTTGCGGAGACGGGCCTGCGCCAACGCCGGGGCCGAAGTGAGGATTGTGTGGCTGCCTATGCTCAGTGCAGTGTGCCGCCACAGGTGGAAGGCGGTGCAAACCGGGGCGGACGACATGCAGAGGGGCAGGCAGAGGGGCAGCTCCGGTTTACATGTATTGGGGGCTGGGGGAGGCGGCGTGGGTGTGACTGTGGGGATTGAGTGTACGGCGTTGTGCTCTTAGTGACTTCCATTCACTGATTATGCCTAAGCGCGTGCGGGGTCTGTTCAACAAATTTGTAATGGTCGCACTTGAGAGGATGTGGGTGGAACCAGAGGACGTCGAGGCGTACAAGATGTCAAGGATTCTTGCAATCCATGGCGCCATGAGCATGCATGCTCATGGATTTTCACATACCTTGACGGAGAAGTATGCTCTAAGGAAACGGGGGCTAGGCAGCGGCATGAGAATCAGAATAAGCCTCAGGTGTAAGAGTCGGTGGAGGTCTTAGGACACAACAAGAGGTGAGCTGGAAGGTTGTACCTGACAACCTACAATGAAGCAGATCCTGAAGAAAGTCGCTGCACTCAAACCCAGCCCTGTTGAAAAAATGCACACCCATCACAGCAAGTACTGGCCGAATCAAGACATAGTTCCTAAAAGTAACTTGTGAATATGCTGAAGGGCCCCTATTGGCATAACACATCGGAGTTTTGACAGCAAAATCTTGTTGTAAGCCAAGATCACGTGCCCACCCTGCACGTCATCCCATCTCGTGGCCACCATGCACCATGATCGGGTGCCCACCCCGCATACCATAAAGCACCCCTGCACACCTGATAGCCACGCGACAGGGCTCGTAGAAGAGGACACTGTCCGCGCCGTGTGTAAGAAGCTCTGCAAGGAGTGTTGATCCTGAGCCAGGCTCTGCTGTCAGCAACGTCATTCGCTTTTGTGACCCGCTAACTGCCTGCTGCAAAAAGAAAACCAAAGGGGATTCTGAGAAGCGGAAACGAAACAAGCTCTTCAAAAAATGTTGTAGACAGCTAACACGATGCAACAACACAGCAAATACCAAGAACTAGAAGGAAAGTGCAAATGGCACGTCCAAGTTGGGCGCCCGTGGCAATATTAAAGAAAGATGCACAGGGCACTTGCCAGGGACACCGCATAGGAGAAAATACGATAGGCATCTGCTCCCTGGGCTCACAACACCATGTAGGAGGAATGCGTCATTGGCACGTGCCAGCTGAGCCGATGGTACGGTCCAAAAGGAAACAACATACGCACGTGCAAGCTGGAATTTGCGACACGGTCCGGTAGGCAGGTGCCATAGGCACGTGGTCCCTTGACTTGCAACACCATATAGGAGAAAGGCTCCAACCGCATGTTCTCCCAAAGCTACACAGCACCGAATAGGTCGAAGGCGCCGTAGGCACGTGCTCCCTAGGCTCACAGAACCGAAAAGGACGTAGGCGCCATAGACATTCGCTCCCCGGGCTAGGCTTGCAGCACCGAATAGGACGAAGGCGCCGTCGGCATGTGCTCCCTAGGCTTGTAGCACCGAATAGGACGAAGGCGCCGTAGGCATATGCTGCCAGGGCTTGCAGTACCGAATAGGACGAAGGCGCCGAAGGCATATGCTGCCAGGGCTTGCAGTACCGAATAGGACGAAGGCGCCGTCGGCATGTTCTCCCTGGGCTCGCAGCACCGAATAGGACAAAGGCGCCGTAGGCATCTACTCCCTAGGCTTGTAGCAACGAAAAGGATGAAGGTGCCGTCGGCATGTGCTGCCTAGGCTCGAGGCACCGAATAGGACGAAGGCGCCGTAGGCATGTGGTCCCTAGGCTCGCGGCACCGAATAGGACGAAGGCGCCATAGGCATCTGCTCCCTAGGCTCAAAGCACCAGAATAGGATGAAGGCGCCGTCGGCATGTGCTGCCTAGGCTCACAACACCGAATAGGACGAAGGCGCTGTAGGCATCTGTTCCCTGGGCTCAAAGCACCGAATAGCAAGAAGGCGCCGTAGGCATGTGCTCCCTAGGCTCGCAGCACCGAATAGGACGAGCGCTGTAGGCATCTGCTTCCTAGGCTCGCGGCACCCGAATAGGGCAAGCGCCGTAGGCATCTGCTCCCAGGCCGCGACATCGAATAGGACGAAGAAACGCCATCGGCATGTGCTGCCTGGGCTCACAACACCCGAATAGGACGCGCCGTAGGCATCTGTTCCCTGGGCTCAAAGCACGAATAGCAAGAAGGCGCCGTCGGCATGTGCTCCCTAGGCTCACAACACCGAATAGGACGAAGGCGCCGTAGGCATCTGCTCCCTGGGCTCGCGGCACAGAATAGGACGAAGGCGCCGTAGGCATCTGCTCCCTAGGCTCGCGGCACCGAAGAGGATGAAGGTGCCGTAGGCATGTGCTGCCTGGGCTCGCGGCACGGAATAGGACGAAGGCGCCGTAGGCATCTGATCCCTAGGCTTGCAGTACCGAATAGGACGAAGGCGCCGTCGGCATGTTCTCCCTGGGCTCGCAGCACCGAATAGGACAAAGGCGCCGTAGGCATCTGCTACCTAGGCTTGTAGAAACGAAAAGGATGAAGGTGCCGTCGGCATGTGCTGCCTAGGCTCGAGGCACCGAATAGGACGAAGGCGCCGTAGGCATGTGGTCCCTAGGCTCGCGGTAACGAATAGGACGAAGGCGCCATAGGCATCTGCTCCCTAGGCTCAAAGCACCGAATAGGATGAAGGCGCCGTCGGCATGTGCTCCCTAGGCTCGCGGCACCGAATAGGACGAAGGCGCCGTCGGCATCTGCTCCCTAGGCTTGCAGCACCGAATAGGACGAAGGCGCTGTAGGCATCTGCTTCCTCGGCTCGCGGCACAGAATAGGACGAAGGCGCCGTAGGCATCTGCTCCCTAGGCTCGCGGCACCGAATAAGACGAAGGCGCCGTAGGCATCTGCTCCCTAGGCTCGCAGCACGGAATAGGATGAAGGTGCCGTCGGCATGTGCTGCCTGGGCTCGCAGCAACGAATAGGACGAAGGCGCCGTAGGCATCTGCTCCCTAGGCTCAAAGCACCGAATAGGATGAAGGTGCCGTCGGCATGTGCTGCCTGGGCTCACAGCACCGAATAGCAACAGCACCGAATAGCAAGAAGGCGCCGTAGGCATCTGTTCCCTGGGCTCAAAGCACCGAATAGCAAGAAGACGCCGTTGGCATCTGCTCCCTAGGCTCGCGGCACCGAAGAGGATGAAGGTGCCGTCGGCATGTGCTGCCTGGGCTCGCGGCACAGAATAGGACGAAGGCAACGGCATGTGCTCCCTTAGCTCGTAACACCGACTAGGACTAAGGCGCCGTAGGCATGTGCTCCCTAGGCTCGCGGCACCGAATAAGACGAAGGCGATGTTGGCATCTGCTCCCTAGGCTTGTAGCACCGAATAGAACGAAGGCGCCGTAGGCATCTGCTCCCTAGGCTCGCGGCACCGAATAGGACGAAGGCGCCGTAGGCATGTGGTCCCTAGGCTCGCGGCACGGAATAGGACGAAGGCACCGTAGGCATCTGCTCCCTAGGCTCGCAGCACCGAAGAGGATGAAAGTGCCGTCGGCATGTGCTGCCTGGGCTCGCGGCACGGAATAGGACGAAGGCGCCGTAGGCATCTGCTCCCTAGGCTTGCAGCACCGAATAGGATGAAGGTGCCGTCGGCATGTGCTGCCTGGGTTCACAGCACCGAATAGGAGGAAGGCGCCGTAGGCATTTGCTCCCTAGGCTCGCGGCACAGAATAGGACGAAGGCGCCGTCGGCATGTGCTGCCTAGGCTTGCAGCACCGAAGAGGATGAAGGTGCCGTCGGCATGTGCTGCCTGGGCTTGCGGCACGGAATAGGACGAAGGCGCCGTAGGCATGTGCTCCCTAGGCTTGTAGCACCGAAAAAGATGAAGGCGCCGTCGGCATCTGCTGCCTGGGGTCACAACACCGAATAGGATGAAGGCAACGGCATGTGCTCCCTTAGCTCGTAACACCGACTAGGACTAAGGCGCCGTAGGCATGTGGTCCCTAGGCTCGCGGCACTGAATAGGACGAAGGCGTCGTCGGCATGTGCTCCCTAGGCTCGCGGCACGGAATAGGACGAAGGCGCCGTAGGCATCTGTTCCCTAGGCTTGTAGCACCGAATAGGATGAAGGCGCCGTCGGCATGTGCTGCCTGGGCTCGCGGCACCGAATAGAACGAAGGCGCCGTCGGCATCTGCTCCCTAGGCTCGCGGCACCGAATAGGACGAAGGCGCCGTCGGCATGTGCTGCCTGGGCTCACAGCACCGAATTAGACGAAGGCGCCGTAGGCATCTAATCCCTAGGCTCAAAGCAAAGAATAGGACGAAGGCGCCGTAGGCATCTGCTCCCTAGGCTTCCAGCATCGAATAGGATGAAAGCGCCGTAGGCATGTGCTGCCTGGGCTCACAGCACCGAATAGGAAGAAGGCGCCGTCGGCATCTGCTCCCTAGGCTCGCGGCACCGAATTAGACGAAGGCGCCGTCGGCATGTGCTCCCTAGGCTTGCAGCACCGAGTAGGACGAAAGCGCCGTCGGCATGTGCTGCCTGGGCTCACAGCACCGAAAAGGACGAAGGCGCCGTAGGCATCTGCTCCCTAGGCTCGCGGCACCGAATAGGACGAAGGCGCCGTCGGCATGTGCTGCCTGGGCTCACAGCACCGAATTAGACGAAGGCGCCGTAGGCATCTACTCCCTAGGCTCAAAGCAAAGAATAGGACGAAGGCGCCGTAGGCATCTGCTCCCTGGGCTCGCGGCACCGAATTAGACGAAGGCGCCGTAGGCATCTGCTCCCTAGGCTTCCAGCATCGAATAGGATGAAAGCGCCGTAGGCATGTGCTGCCTGGGCTCACAGCACCGAATAGGAAGAAGGCGCCGTCGGCATCTGCTCCCTAGGCTCGCGGCACCGAATTAGACGAAGGCGCCGTCGGCATGTGCTCCCTAGGCTTGCAGCACCGAGTAGGACGAAAGCGCCGTCGGCATGTGCTGCCTGGGCTCACAGCACCGAAAAGGACGAAGGCGCCGTAGGCATCTGCTCCCTAGGCTCGCGGCACCGAATAGGACGAAGGCGCCGTCGGCATGTGCTCCCTAGGCTCACAACACCGAATAGGACGAAGGCGCCGTAGGCATCTGCTCCCTGGGCTCGCGGCACAGAATAGGACGAAGGCGCCGTAGGCATCTGCTCCCTAGGCTCGCGGCACCGAAGAGGATGAAGGTGCCGTAGGCATGTGCTGCCTGGGCTCGCGGCACGGAATAGGACGAAGGCGCCGTAGGCATCTGATCCCTAGGCTTGCAGTACCGAATAGGACGAAGGCGCCGTCGGCATGTTCTCCCTGGGCTCGCAGCACCGAATAGGACAAAGGCGCCGTAGGCATCTGCTACCTAGGCTTGTAGAAACGAAAAGGATGAAGGTGCCGTCGGCATGTGCTGCCTAGGCTCGAGGCACCGAATAGGACGAAGGCGCCGTAGGCATGTGGTCCCTAGGCTCGCGGTAACGAATAGGACGAAGGCGCCATAGGCATCTGCTCCCTAGGCTCAAAGCACCGAATAGGATGAAGGCGCCGTCGGCATATTGCTCCTAGGCTCGCGGCACCGAATAGGACGAGAAGGCGCCGTGGCATCTGCTCCTAGGCTTGCAGCACGAATAGGACAGGCGCTGTAGGCATCTGCTTCCTCGGCTCGCGGCACAGAATAGGACGAAGGCGCCGTAGGCATCTGCTCCCTAGGCTCGCGGCACCGAATAAGACGAAGGCGCCGTAGGCATCTGCTCCCTAGGCTCGCAGCACGGAATAGGATGAAGGTGCCGTCGGCATGTGCTGCCTGGGCTCGCAGCAACGAATAGGACGAAGGCGCCGTAGGCATCTGCTCCCTAGGCTCAAAGCACCGAATAGGATGAAGGTGCCGTCGGCATGTGCTGCCTGGGCTCACAGCACCGAATAGCAACAGCACCGAATAGCAAGAAGGCGCCGTAGGCATCTGTTCCCTGGGCTCAAAGCACCGAATAGCAAGAAGACGCCGTTGGCATCTGCTCCCTAGGCTCGCGGCACCGAAGAGGATGAAGGTGCCGTCGGCATGTGCTGCCTGGGCTCGCGGCACAGAATAGGACGAAGGCAACGGCATGTGCTCCCTTAGCTCGTAACACCGACTAGGACTAAGGCGCCGTAGGCATGTGCTCCCTAGGCTCGCGGCACCGAATAAGACGAAGGCGATGTTGGCATCTGCTCCCTAGGCTTGTAGCACCGAATAGAACGAAGGCGCCGTAGGCAT